>JAODAL010054155.1:0-24810 GCA_025379985.1 Phyllomedusa bahiana | reverse complement strand
GAAAAAAGCGGATTTTTGTCCCCCACAGCACAAAAACAAGTTTTAATTAACCCCTGGATGAAATTGCGCAAAAAAGATTGAGAAAGGGGGAAAAAATACTAGCTTTGTAGGGGGTTACAATTGCGTTTTTTTCTACGCTACACAACAAGGGAAAAAATTGTAATTAACCCGTTTGTGAATTTGCTACAAAAAAATTTTTTTTTTTGGCGGTGAAAAAGAGGTTTTCTTGGATACAAAAACAGCAGAGAACAAGCTTAAAAAAAACCCTGGAGTAAATTGCCAAAAGAATTGAGCACCCCGGAAAATTTTCTTTTTTGTAGGTGTTACAATTGCGTGTTTTCTACGTTACACAACAAGGGAGAAAAAAATTGAAATTAACCTTCGTTGTGAATTATGCAAGGAAAATTTTATTTTTTGGGGTAAAAAAGGTTTTTTTGTCACCACGCCAAAAAAACGCTTTAATTAAACCCTGGATGAAAATTGCGAAAAAGGAATTTGAGCAGCCTGGAAAATTTACTAGTTTTTGTAGCGTGTTACAATTGAGTGTTTTCTACGCTACACAAAACAAGGGGAAAAAATTGTTAATTAACCTTCGCTTGTGAATTTTTGCTACAGGAAAATTGTTTTTTTTTGGCGGTGAAAAAGACGGTTTTTTTTTGGAGTCAAAAAACAGCAGCCAGAAACAACCCCCTTAAATTAAACCCCTGGATGTAAATTGCGCAAAAAGAATTGAGCAGCAAAAATACTAGCTTTGTGGTGTTAAATTGCGTGTTTTCTACGCTACACAAAAAAGAGAAAAAAATTGTAATTAACCTTCGTTTGTGAATTATGCTACAGGAAAATTTTATTTTTTGGCGGTGAAAAAGGACGGTTTTTTGGGTGTCCCCAAACGCAGCAGAAACAAAACCTTAATTAAAACCCTGATGTAAAATTGCGCAAAGAATTGAGCAGCGGAAAAAACTACTAGCTTTGTCGAGTGTTACAATTGCGTGTTTTCTACGGCTACACAACAGAGAAAAAATTGTAATTAACCTTCGCTTGTGAATTATGTCTACAGGAAAATTGTTATTTTTTGGCGGTGAATATTAAGACGGTCTATTTATGTCTCCACAGCACAAAAACAAAGTTAATTAACCCTGGATGTAAATTGCGCAAAAGATTTGGAGCCGGAAACTACTAGCTTTGTGCGTGTTACAATTGCGTGTTTTCTCGATACACAACAAGAGAAAAATTGGTAATTACCTTCCCTTGTGAATTATGCTACAGGAAAATTGTATTTTTTGGCGGTGACAAAGACGGTTTATTGGAGTCAACAAAAGCAAGCCCAGAACAAGCTGAATTACCCCTGGAGTAAATTGCGCATAAGAATTGAGCAGCCCAAAAATGAGTGGTATTGTATATAAAAACGCTGTTTCCTTTACATGAATACAACAGACTGGCTTAGATCCCCCTTGGATATTACAATGTGTGTGAGCAGGGGATAGCATTAACATGATAGTGCACTGGCTATCAGATCCAATACACAAAAAATCAGAAAAGAACATTAAGAGACGCATTCTCGAGACAAGCTGAGACACCCCACAAAAATCGCTGTATAAAACTCAGTTCTTCAGTAACAATCAGCCGCGGCAGCACTTTCCCTGATCAGTACAAGTTGTGAGCCAGTTTGAGCTCCCAGCGGGTCGCGCCGGGATTATATAGTGCGTTCGGGGACGTCACAGAATTCCCCGCCGGTTCTCTGTCTGCTTTATCTCTGCACCATGTCATGCAGGTATGTCCCTTCTTCCTCCCAGAGTGCTTTTGCCCCATGTAAGCGCCAATGTGCTCGCAGCCATTTTTCAATCAAAAGCACACTTTGTTCACCGAAGTACCCAAACTTCGACTTCGTTCAGAAAAGAACGAAGTTTTCCTGATATTCTGAACCGAATTCCACTTCGTTAGAAATCACATTTTAGCCACATCTCTATTTATGACCAATTAAAGAGATGGATAATATGAATGGTAACTAAAAAACCCAGAAAAACTTGCAAAGAGATTCGAGGTGAACTCCAAGGGCAAAGTTCATAATTGACAGATAAGACAAAACTATAGTTTTTTTAGAAAGTCACATCAGCAAAAATGAAGCATACAGAGAAAATAACTTTGTATTAACTGTGAAACATGGCAGAGGCTTGGTTATTGGCAGCTTTCATGCATCTGACACTGGATCTCTTGAATCTGTGCAGTTTTAGGACTATCAAAAAGCAAAATTTGCAGCCCAGTGACAGAAAGTTTGGTCTCTGTTGCAGATAATGGGTCCTTTAATAGGGTAGTGACCCAAAATACACAGCTAAAAACATCCAAACAAGAATGGCTGAAAGCCAAGCTTTGGACTATCCTGAAGTGGTTTTCTATGAGTCCTGATTAGTGTTGAGCGATTACGTTGGCTATCGACATCGGGCGATAGTCGGCCACCATCGATAAGGTTTTTCGATAGTGAGCAGTCGATTATGAGCGCATGACAGTAAAGTCTATGGGAGAGCAACAACACCTTCTTTCTTGTATACCCAAACAGGGGCTGTGGAGAAGCTGGAATTAACAGCCCACAACAGTCAAAGGATACCTGCTACATCTTGGCACAAACACTTAGGCTATAAAGCCACAGAAAAAGTCAAACACCATTCACTATCCCTGTATTGTTACCACAGCATATGACCCTTAAACCTGGCATCACCCACAAATTAAAAAGTGCCAGAAGGCAGTATTTTTGAACCATTCAGTTTACTTGAATGGACATTAAATATCCCTGTCCTGGAACGCAGCAAGGACCCTAAAAACATGAAAGACCCACAGATTTAAAAAGTGCCGGAAGAATGTAGTTTTTGAACCACATTTTAGTGAATTGGACATTGACTAGAACTGTACTGGACCGCCGTATGACCATTAAACCTGTCTGACCCCCAGATTAAAAAGTTGCGGAAAAAGGAGTCTTTCAACCACCAATTTAGTTGAACTGGAACATTGACAAACCATGTCATGGACCGCAGCATGACCATTAACCTGTTACCCACAGATTCAAAAGTGCCGGAAAAAAGGCAAGATCTTTAACCACATTTTAGTTGAACTGGACATTGACTCATACCTTGTCCTGGACCGCAGTATGACCATTAAACCTGCTCTGACCCCCAGATTAAAAGGGCCAGAAATAGGAGTCTTTCAACCACCATTTTAGTTGAACTGGGACATTGACTATACATGTTCCTGTGCCACCAGCCATGACCCAGGCGGGAGGTTACATTGGGTGCGGTGAGAGCCAGGCTGGCGTCACGTCATCTATTAAACGCAGGTTTTAAATGCCCATGATGACGCAGGCAGCAACGAAAAAATGTGTGCTGAAGCAGAAGTGCGGAAGCGGAAGTGTAGCTGTAAGGAGAACTCCAGCCTTCCCAGTACACAGGCGTAAGACCTGGGTAGCGCTTGCCCCTACTGTATTATGAGTGCGGGACCATTGGAAGCTTCACTTGGTTAACGCTCCTGTTCCAACCAGGTGCCCTTTTTTTCTTGGCATTCTAGTTTTCTCCATTTTACTCATACGTGCTGGAGGAAATTGTCTCTGTACTTTGTTCTCTGTACGTGCTCCATACTCATGTCCTCTGAATAACCTACATCTGGTTCAAGTTTTATGTACTCCTTGTACCAATTCAGAGGAATCCTTTTTTACCAGCTATTTTGTACATGCAAGTTTTTAGTAGTTAAATTCTAGAGAAAAACACATTTTTAAAATAGGATGGAATCCACCAGTACTTTGTAGAATCTATCAAACAAAGCTTGACTGACCAAAAGTGAAAAAAACACCTGTCTGTATGTATTGAACGGATATTTAAAGGTATTTTTGGCACATATTCAATTCAACGGTGGATGACTCACAACAATTGATGTATTCAATTTAACTGCAAAGTAGATCTATCAACAAAGGCTGGGCCTGCGCCAAAGTGAAAAAAACCGTATCTGAATGTATTCGGATAATAAAAGGTTATTTTTTTGGGCACTATCATAATTCACTGTGGTGACTAAAAAATTGCAAGCCATTCACTATTTATGTTTGCAAGGTGCCTCATGACAAAGCTGTAGTGCAACAAAGTCGAAAAAAACAAGTATCTATAATGTATTGGGATAATGAAAAAGGTATATTTTTTGGCACCTATCCAATTCACCTGTGGTAACTACACAATTGCTGGATTCAAAATTTAACTGCATAAGTATATATCTATCAACAAAAGCTGGCATGCGCCAAAGTGACCCCAAAACACTTATATGGAAATGTAAAAAATTTTCGGATAATAAAAAGGTATTTTTTTGGCACCTATCCAATTCACCTGTGGTGAATAAAAAATTGCAGTATTACATTTAAGTGCAAGGTGCCTCAATGAACAAAGCTGTAGTGTGCCAAAGGTCAAAATACACGTAATCTGAAATTTATGTCGGATATTACATGGTATTTTTGGACCTATCAAAACCTGTGCTGACTTGCTGGATTTATTTAAGTAACAGGTGGATTATATCAACAAAGGTGGATGGGCAAATTGAAAAGGAACACCTATCTGAAATGTATACTGATATAAAAGATGGGTGATTTGCCCCTTACAGAGACCTGCAGTTACTAGGAAAAGATGTGGTATCCTATAAGTTCTGGCTGCCCAATATCCAGGAAATATTTCAATAGAAAACTGTTAATAATTAAAGCTATTGCAATGTCTACACTAAGTCTGGTGAACTTTATCCAGTATTTTTTTATAGAGTCTGCTCTATTCGTATAATACAAGATATTTTTGGCACCTTTCAATTACCTGTGGTGACTACAAAATTCTGGATTCAAATTTAAGTGCGAAGGTGGGATATATCAACAAAAGTGGACTGGGCAAATTGAAAAATGAAACCTTCTGAAATGTATAAATGATAACAAAAGTGGAGTTTTGCATCTAACAAGAGACTTGCAGTTACTAGAAAAGATGTGTATCCTATACGTTCAGGCTGCCCCAATATCCAGGAAACTATTTCAATAGAAAAACTGTTAATAATAAAAGCTATTGCAATGTTCTACACTAAGTCTTTGGTTGAAACTTTATCCAGTATTCTTTATAGAGCTTGTTCTGTGTTTGCCGCGGGGGTCCCCCCCTCAACGCTCCCCCCAGTGACTTTACAGCAGTTGATGCTCCTTTACAATTCTCTACCTAACTATATAAAATCTTCCAATCTCTATCTAAACATTAACTTGTAAGGATCACAGCTAATAGTAGAAGGTTTCTCTGTGAAGAAATAGAATCATTCGCTGAGCTGTATGGACACAAGCAGAGCGCACCCCCTTCTGACTCTGACGACGCTGGAGAGACACTGAGGGACTTGAACAGGAACGCTGTTTATGTAAACGAAATGGTGGTCATGTGATTTTTCCAGCAAATCGCAACCATACCATCCCAGTTCATGACGTCGCACCACAATCACACCTGATCTATTCTGTAATTCTGATTTGTCGGTCGCAAAATTACAGGAAGGTGGGTATAGCGCCGAAAAAAGGCCGATCTTAATAGATGATGCACAGATTTTAACTAAATTATCGCATGATCTAAAAAATCCGATCACCATAAAAACTGTGCGATTTCAACTTTGTCGATAATAATCGCTCAACACTAGTCCTGATCTAAAATCTTATAGAACATTTGTGGAAGGAGCAGAAACATGGAGAAGGTACTCTTCAAGCTTGAGACAGCTGAAACAGTTTGTACACGAGGAGTGGGCCGAATACCTGTGAATAGGTGCAAGTCTTCACCCAGAGTGTGGTGCATTGTTTAGATGAGTTTTCTGTGCAGCATTAACACACCTTATAGTTTTAAATAGGGCATCTGCTGCGTAAAATGGATCAAGAATTGATATGTCAATTCTTTGAACAGATCCAAAAGACGCATCACAAAAACCCATGTAAAACACGAATCGGCGATCACTTGTCTGAACGCTGATGTGTGTTGTACATTGAAAGCAATGTAAAATCACACTGCACATTGTTAGATGCGTGTTTGGGTCTGTTTTGGGTCCGAAACATTGATCCAAACAGGCATCTAAAAGATAGTTTATTTTCAGTGATTTGCCTCAAAAGATTATGCAACAAAATTTTCATTTAGGATGCCATCTTTGTTCAGGCTAGTTTCATTCATTTTTTTTCTCAGTTATCCTGCAATTTAAAAGATTTTTGTTAGTTGATTTTCAGAAAATGTTATTATTTTGACAATTTCAAGTTATTTCAGTGACTGTGTTTTTTTTTCTTTTGCCTTTAACAAAAGAGTACCAACAATTTTGTCCGTGTGTGTGTGTGAGATAGATACACTGACTATCAAAGGGCAACAATGTTTTGAACTTACAGTGCTGCTCATTGTTATTGTCACCCATGAAGTTGAAGTACATAATGTGGAATATCTCCTGAAAAAAATTAATCAAGTGAAATTTATTTTTTGCATAGAGCACTCATGTTAAATACAAAAGAGGAAATGGTAAACAATAATTAAAAATAAAAAACAGTGGGCGGGAAAAATAGAAAACCCTGAAGCTTGATGTGACACTGGTATTGGCACCCTTTAAATTAAATCAGTATGGAAACACATTTTGACTTGCCTGTGGTAAATCGCAAATTAGATCACCTGTGATAAATTGTTGGTGTCCATGTGACATGAATTAGCCAATTCAGTGTTTAAAAAGCCACATGTTAGGCCCTGTTCCTTTGGCACTACGGTGAAGACAAAGGAGCTGTCTGAAAACCGCTGTTACTAGTAAAAACAAGACTTAAGAGACCATCTCCAAAGACCTTGGTATCCCAGTTTTAACAGTGCACAATGTTTGTAAAAATTTTGCAAAGCATGAAATCATCAAAAACCTCCCTGGACGTGGGGGAAATAGGAAAATTAACAAGAGATGTCTTTGGATGTTTGCCATGGTGTTTTTTCCACTATTCACATCAACCTTCAAAGACCTGAAGGCCAACCTGGAACAGTCAGGGGTCATGGTTCAAACAAGTACCATACGCCGCAAACTAAATCAGGCAGAGCTTTATGGGTGAAGGCCAAGGAAGAAACCATTGCTGAAGAAAAGACCAAAAAAGGAACGACTTATCTTTTCTAAGAAGTACCATGACAAACTACAATCCTTCTGGGAAAATGTTCTGTTGGCAGATGAAACTTAAATCAAAGTTTTAGGCAATGCAAAGCAACAGTTTGTTTACAAATCACACATTGAAGCTTATAAGGAAAAGAACACTACCAACAGTTAAGCATGGTGGAGGATCCATAATGCTTTACGGTGTCTGGTACTGGAGGACTTGATCGTATAACAGGAATCATTAAATCAGAGAATTAGCAAGAGCTTTTAGATAATTTCCATTTCTTGTATATTAAACTAATTATAAATTCAATTGTTGTATCACAAGTTATAATCACACAGGCTTGCATACCTCTGTTTAGCTCTCAAGTCTACAGACTTCACTTGCTTAATTTATGACCTAATGGGGCCACATCTGCTGCTTTCGGAGTGATTCTGTATTCCTTATCTTAGACTCAGGGAGCTGGCCCCTCCATGGTACAGGATGAGGTAATACAAAAAGAACTTTGTATTCTAAGTGGACACAATGTAGGTTGTATGTCTGCCTGTTTTTTGTTTAGACATATAAGAACCAGAGGAATCTTTGGTGACTTCAGAAGCTTGGTACCCAGGTTAAGGATGCTTGCGCTGGTGGTTGTCCCTGGATGGGTTCCTGGTTTTCAGCCATTTATAGCTTCTCATGCCTGGTAAGTTATAAAAACAGATGATGTTATAAGTTTCCGAGGTGTAAGTTTGTTAGTATTTTGATCCTTTGTATATTCATATTTAGCAAAAAACTGTACCCAATGTCAACACTATTTTTACGGTAACCAGTTTACTTCTCTTACTTATATGTTATATTTGATCATAATGATTGATTCCTATTTAAATAATTTGTGTTGTTTCCTGATTGACTGTCCTTCTTTAGGAGAGTGTATTAGAAAACTGTATTGACAAAAACTTGCACAAATATAATTTGGTGCTCTGCGAGAAGGGTACAGCAGAGGCTTAGATTAAACGTCAATTTATAGCAAAACTCTGACCTCAAATTAAATTTTTAGCAAAATTCCAATAATCCAGAATTTTAAGATCTCTGTCCAATAATCTGATAATAGTGTGAATTGTGTAAAACAAGTCTGTTGTGGAATTGATTGTTTCTAGGCTTCTCTTAGAGGGTTCTGATGGTTGGTGATGTGTCATTAGCACTTAGTTTACCAGTTAGACTGATTAAGAGTGTAGCTAGGACATAATGTTTTGCTTGCAAATGTCCAGTGGAGACCCTGAGCAGGAGACTTGTGGAACAGGAGGTTGCTGGAAGCTTAAGTGCACTGACTGCCTGTGGACCTGCTTTAGTGATGTTGAGAAACATAGTGTGGAATTGAGTGATGCAATTTCCAAGTATTTAGTCCATGCTGTAGAAGCAGACAGACGGAGATCCTTGATACAGGAGAGTAAATGGTATGCAGCAAGGGGAGCGGGGGTTGCTCAGAAGAGGAGATAGAAACAAAGAGGTGTTTTTTTAAGTATATCAGGACAAAATTGATATGGTCAGGTTATTGTTTTAGGAAAATAGCAATCTTGAAAAATTAGAGACTGTGTAATAGCTATGACCCAGGTCTATTTACTGGCCGCAGGATAGATCTAGAGAACACATGATGAGAATGTGAAACAATGGACCATTCGCATATAAGCAGTGTGAAAGCTTTATTGCCTCTAAATTAATGTGTTGAGTCTGATGTCCAAGTTCTCTGTAGTAAATAACTTAGATGGGTTCAGATGTGTTCAGAGTCAAAAATTGTCATAAGTTTGTATTCCCCAAACCATCTGTATCTCTAGGGTTTGAAATAGCCTTTTAATTTGTTCTTTTATTCTTTTATTGTGTTTTGTGTTGCAAAAATGATTAAGCCACAGGAAAATGTGTAGTTTTTGATTGTGCTGCATTTATTTGTTTTATGGTTCTGTCCTGTCTCTACAACATAGAGACCTCCACTGGAATAATTAGTGTATAGCATCAGGTACACAACACTTGGTGTACAGAATATAAATGAACCCAGGATCATTTAGTCCTGTGAGTGTGGAGAAAATTTTTGCTCTGTCTTTGCTCATTATATGAGAAAAGTTTGCAGCTCATTACCCTACAGGTATATGTAGTTATAGAAAGTATGTTTATATCTGGAGATGTTAGGTGACTGACTATTGGTGAATTTAACTCGAGCGGACTATTTACTATAAGAAATGTTACTTCTTATAATGACTGGACATATTTTGTTTTCTCAGCAGATCATTATGATATATTTGATTTAAAAATTGAAATGCTTATTCCTAAGGTTATGACACATGGCTGGATGTTATATGTTACAGGCTATTTTCTGGCTCAAGAGTATCGATTTTGTGATGTGCGTCCTTTTTTTAAATTGGGTTAAAAAGGAAATTTAAAATCCTAATTTTTCTAGGACTCACTGGTGTGACATTGTAGTACTCCAGCTGCAGTGTCCAGGAGGTGGGGTGAGTAAAGGAGGGGGAGCTTCTGGAAGCTGAATTCTCTGAATTGTGTTAATTTTAAAGAGTGAAGGAAAATCAGGCAAATACTGGTGTTATTTTAGTCCATCTTCCCTGCATTCCTCAGGCCTTAGACAAGGGGCCAATTGGTCTTTATTGAGGAAAATGTTTCTGGGGTTGTGTGTAACTGACCTGTTTTTGTCCTTACAGGTAATTAGGTAACATTTTGTAGACGATGTTTGGTATACAAAAATGATACTGAATATACTTGTGTATCCTTGTAGTTTGGCATTGGGGCATATACAATGCTTGTTTTTTCTATTTTTTTCCTCTTAAACATTTTTTTTGTTAAAAAAAACCCCAAATGGTAAAAATTATTGGGGCTCATTTTGATATCTTGCATTTTTGCACAAAATTTTATTTTTGGGAAAATTTTTTATTGAAAGGATTTCAAATTGTTTTGCCTCTGTTTAAAAAAATTTTCCCCTTTCCCCCAAATGTTTAATGTTGGGAATATTTCTAGTGATGGAGAGCTAATGAAAGACTTTCGTGATATTACTTTTTAAATTTAAAGCTCCGGAGCACGAAAAATTTAAAACCCTGAGTTTTTTCCAGTAGTTTTTAAAACCTATTTGTTTTTGGTAAAAATTAAAATTTTTAGCTCAATGTTTTCCCAAACTGAAAAACAACTGTACTTTCCCTTTAATTGATAATTTATTTTTTTTAGAGCTCCGGGTTCATAAAGGTTAAACAAAAAATTTTTTTTGCTTTAAAGGGAAAAAAAACCAAATTTTTTTTTCTTTTTCCCCCCGGGAGTTGTAATGTTTTTGGGCCCCTTTTTTCTGTGTCAAATTTTGGGTTTTTTTTAAATGTTTGTTGTTGTTATGTTTTTTGCGCATTTGCGAAAAACCTGTTTACATTTTTGGATATTTACATTGTCAATTTTTATTTTTCATGAAAAAGTTTTTTGTTTTTTTTGTGTAAAAAATACTTAGGGTAATATAAATAAATGAAGAAAACAAAATTTTTCAAAAAAGATGCTGTGGGGGTAGGGGAGGATTTAAAAAACATAGAAGGTTTTAAAGGTTTTTTTTCTAATACCCCTTTGAAAGAATATTTGGATAGGGAAGAAAAGTTTCCATATCTTTTGGGTTTATAAAAGAAAAAAGATTGTGTTTGTTTTTCAAACCCATCCCCAGAGGGGTTTGGGGTGTTTTTTGGGGAGAAGGAAAATTTCCTAAAGAAAAAATCAGGGACTGTAAAAAATATTGAATTAAAAAAATTGGAACAAGGTAAAAAAAAAATCTATAAATATTATTTTTAAAAAACTATGACTGCTGGCAATCCGTATAGGGGGAAAAAATTTTTTTGGTATTTTTGTCCCGCTGATATTAGTTTAAACACTAATAATAAAGTTTCTAGTGATCTAGTGGTTATTTTTCCCGGTGACAAAAGGTTGATTTGGGGAACAGGAAGAAGAAATTTTTTTTTTTTTTTCCTTTTCCCTTGTTAGTCAGGAAACTCAAACCCCAATAAAGGCAGAGGTTTTTTTTTTTTTTTCTTTTAAATAAGTTGGAGTGACAAACCCAGGATTTTCGTTACTATAGACTTTCTTTTATTGAAGGGTATGAGGACCCAAACGAGGAAGAACCAGATAGACACTGCTCCTTACCACTGCTAAAAAAGTGACTGAGACTAGAGTCTGCTACGTCCACCAACAGCCCACTATATCTGATAACTGCAATAAAGGGGAATCTTGTTTATTACCAGCAAGATTCAAGTTTTTTTAAATTTTCATTTTCATATGTGAGATTTCAAAAGATCTAAGAAACGGGATGGGTGTTTGCAAAAGTGCCAAAGATCCCAAACAACCCACCCCGATACAGAGAGGGATGTCTGCAAGTGCAAGCAATCCCAAGAAAACCCCAGCATGCTACAGAATGTAGTCTGCAAAGGGCCCAAGCTTGCCCAAGACAACCCAGACGCACAGAGATGGATATCTGAAAAGGTCCCAAAGGAGATGCCAAGACAAACCACATTACCACGGGACTGCAATGTCTCCCCCAAAAAGGGTTTTAAAGTCTGCACGACCCCCATGTCTGAACCAGCTTGTACCGAAAAAGGGGCTCTAATGTTGAAATTTTCCTGCCCACATCCCCGCAAAAGAGGGAGAAGACCTGTTTTTTAAATTTTGTCCAAGGGGGAAGGGGGGTAACGGGGACACAATAACCCCTGCATCAAAGACTTTGTAATTTTCAGTTCTAAAAGACCTAGAAGAGGGCAAAGACTTTTACAGAATAAAGAGAGACTTTTCCTTTGCATGTTTGTCAATTATTACACAAAATTATTTTTTTGCTTTTACAATTTTTGTTTTCACCCTAGAATATCCCAATGTGGTTTTCTGCAAAAGCAACAGAAAAGGGTACATAAAATTAGTCCCCTGAGGAACCTAGGGGTTTGAGAGTTAAAAATTTTATTGATTAAATGTTTTGAACGGTCAATAGTAGGACAACTTTAGTGTAAGAACTCACATGAACCCCCACATATCTACACAAATGTTTAGATATAGGAGAAGAAGTTGATACATGATGGTATATTGCAAGAGAAAAAGAATGTTGATGGTGTTGGAAGAGTTATAAAAAATTAAAGCTTATAAAAAATGGTGGAATTGTGTTTTTCTTTATGTTCTCTGTTATTCCCCCAGGAAAATCCCTGTTTTAAAATCAAATAGTCAAGGGGGGTTTAGTGTGGAAATTTTTACTTTGATGTCAAAATTTTTTCCCTTTCTTTTATATTAAACTAAGTATAAAATTTCCCTTGAGTTCGAAGCTATAAAACACAGGGGGTTGTAAAACCCTTTTTTTATCTCTCAAGCCTGTGACTTCACTTTTCTTTAAATTTTTGACCAATGGGGCCCTCATCTTCTGGTTTCTAGTGATTTTGTATTTCTTATCTTGACTCGGGACCGGCCCCCCCTTTTACAGGATGAGGGGCAACAAAAAAACTCGTACCTAAATGGGCACAAAACATAGGTTGTGCCCGCCTGTTTTTTTGTTTAAGACTTTTAAAAACCAGGACGCTTTGGTGACTTCAAAAGCCGGTACCCGCGTTAAGGAGCTTGCAATGGTTTGAAGTCCCCGGATTCCCGTTTTTGCCCTTTTAAAACTTCTCAAGGGGAAGTTATAAAAACAGGTGATTTAAAGCTCCCAGGTGAAATTTGTAAGTATTTAACCCTTTTTAAATACATATTTAGCAAAATTGTATCAAAGTCCACTATTTCTGTCCATTTATAAAATTTATTATTCCTATGTTAAAAAAAATAATTTTTTATCCTGACTGGCCCCTTTTTTAAAGCTTATCAAAAAACCTTATTGAAAAATTGGGAAAACAGAAGGGTTTTCTTTCAAAGTAGATGAGCATTTCAAGTTGGAATCCGTGTGAATTCTGACTTGAAATGCTGATTGTGTGGACAGCCTTAAAGAATATATTTAGGGGTGTAGTGAGTATATTGACCCACAGGTGTTCACAGGGATTTAGCCTTAAACTGTGAAAATTTATATAATATGCAGTTTTAGCTGAAAATATTTCATTTTCACAAATAATCCTTGAAATTTTAAAAAAGAAAACATGTTGCTTTGCCATATTATGAGAGCCATAGCTTTTTTTTTTGTATATGAAGCTGTACAGGGGCTTCTTTTTTGCAGGATGAGTTGACATTTTTTTGGTATAATTTTGGGGGACATGTATCTTTTGTTCATCTTTTAATCTATTTTTGGAAGGCAGACTGAACTAAACACAGCAATCCAAGTAGGGTTTTTTATTTTTATTTTTTACAGTGCTCACCATGCAGTATATGTTATATGTGCGTTTTACTCTGTGGGACAACTTAAAGAGAACCTGTCACATAGACTATGCCCCACTTGCTGAGGACAGCACAAGCTAGTGACAGACCTGCTGTTTCTAGCGCTGTGTCCCTTATTCTGTAAGATGCTGTAGTTTTCGAGTATTTAGTGCTCAAATCTGCAGTTTTCAGCCAGAAAAGAGTCATGAAAAAGTCCGTTTTTTTTATGTCCGTGCACCTGAGGCTAGCCCCACCTCACAACTGATTAACCTATTACTTTGAGTAGGTAGAAACATGTGAATAACTGCCAGGTGGGCGGGGCTAACCTTAGGTGGGCGGGGCTCGCACCTGCTCATGAATAAGATTTGAGCATTAAATGCTCTAAAACTACTGCATCTTACAGAATAAGGGACACAGCTCTGGAAACAGCATGTCTGTCACTGGCTTGTGCTGTCCTCAGCAAGTGGAGAATAATCTATGGGACAGGTTCCTTTTAATTACAGTGATATCCAAAGTGTATTGTTTTTTAATGTTGTGGCATTTGAAAATAAAGTAATTTTATTGTGTTTATACATCACTGCATTCTGATAGCCATAAGTTTTGTATTTTTTTACATACAAATCTGTATAAGGGCTTATTTATGGGATGAACTTATGTTTCCCTTGGTACCATTTTTGGGTTTATATGGCTTTTTAATCACCTTTTATTGCATTTTTGTGCAGCAAGGGGAACAAAAATCGCAATTCTGCCATTGTTTTTTTTTTCTTCACAGCGTTCATAATGCAGGTTAAATAGTGTGACAGATTTAAAGGCTAGGATGTTATGCACATGGTGATACCAAATATGTGTACTTTTTATTTTTTATCTGTTTTGGGGTATATAGCATTTGTAATGGAAAAGTGTCAGTGTACGTGTTTTACTTTGTTTTTTGTTTTTTTTCTACTTGTCTCTCTAGAGAACTTGACAAGACTGTATGTCACTGTATTAGTAACTATCAATCAACATACCCTGCCATGCCCTCCAGGCTTCGCCAGTGTTGTGCCGTCATACAAAAGGTAGAAGCCTTTGGTAGGCTTCCGGGTCATCATACCAGCCATCGTAACCCCAAGATTGCACTGTGGGGTGCCGATGCAGATAGAGCGGTCTCCCTCTATCTGTATTTCCCTTAGCTGCCATGGTACCAGTTGATCAATTTTTGAGAACAAGATCAACTTGCCATAAACCTACAACACTTTGGAAGAGCCCCATCCCGACCATGATGTAAACTTATGTTAAATGTTAAAGTGGTTCAGATATACATACAATATACAGTTTCTGATTTCAGTCAACCAGCTCCTTAACTTGGCACAATTTTATTTTGTTTTAGTACATTTCAGTTTAAATGCGGTAATCACGCTTGATTATTGTACTGATTTTTTTGCTTTTTTTCTATGTCACATAGGACTTTTTATTTTTATGCAGTTTATATATATATATATATATATATATATATATATAATATATATATATATATATATATATATATATATATTTCCTTAAAATATTGAAATGTGTGTAAAACTTTTTTTTACTTTTTACTGTATTGTAAAAGAATTAAGCAGTATACATATGATTCCAAATGCAAAGTCGTTGACTTTAAATTACATTTTTAGTTGTTCTAAATTGTCCATTCGATTGAAATTATGTGTGCATCTCAAGACAATGCAACGTATCACAATTATTACTATGGTATTCCAATAGTGTTTGGTATAATGATTTATGTTACCTCATGGGGTTTCTTCTATTTAACGATAAAAGCTTCTTGCTTTGTTGAACATATCCACATTTAGAAAATCACATCTAATTTGAACAGCTATTCTCTTGAGTGGAAAGAGACTGGAAGGCAGCTCTTAGCTTGTTTATTCATTATACCAGTCAGATAAAGCCTTTCAAAACACAGGAGAACACTTTTGGAATTGCATAGAGATTTGACCGGACTGCAGAGTGGTAGAATTCCTATTTAGTCACAATGAAAGAATTACAAACCTGAGTTTTTATCCAGCAATAACTGTATCTAGAAAATATGCTATGCCTATTTCCCATAATAGGCCAAGCAAATACATTTAAAACTTAATTATAAGTGGATTTAATGTTTAAAAAGCTAAGACAACCTTTAAACTTTTGTTCTAATTTTAACACTTTGCAAAGGGACAGTTTTTTGTGCAGTAGGTATTGCACATTTTACACAGATTTACATATTGTAGTGCATTAGTGATACTAAAATTAAAGTTATCATCTACCTTCAAAGTAAGTTGACAATTCAGTTCTGATTACTTTTATAATATATGTATGGTTGTTTTGCTTTGCATTTCAGATATTGAGCTGTTTTTGAGATATCAAGCTGGGTATCTGCCGTTATCACTTGAAGCAGTCCAGAAGCTTACTCTAAAAGGGTACAGATGAGGACAGCATTTGCCTAGTTAGAATTCAAGAGTGGCTGACTAAGATGGCTATCCTCCCAATTCAGCCAAAAGCAGTAGAGACTCCAATGGAGTAAAAAAGGGAAAACTCAACATGGTAAAAACACCTATGGAAATTAAAGGGGACCTATAACATTGAACACGCTATTTGATCTGCAGGCAGCACATTATAGAGCAGAAGTAGCTGAGCAGATTGAAATATAGGAGAGCATGTATTAAAACTGTCTAGGTGTAAGACTTTCTTTGTTGCCCATAACAACTAATAAGAGCATCCATTTTATTCATTCGAACCAGTATATGAAATGAAAGGGACGCTCTGATTGTTATGGGCAACAAGGAAAGTCTTAGACCAAGACAGTTTTCATACTATACATGTCTCCCATAGTTCTGTGGGGAAAGATTCAATAGAAATTGTATTTCATTCATTTAAATCCCTGCTTATTCTGAGTTAAGGAGTCTAGTAGGTGGTGTGCTCAAAAAAAGATTATTTTTGGTGAAAAAATATTTTTGGTGAAAAGAGCGATTTTTACTTCAATGCCTCCCATTTTGAAATAAAAAAGCAAAGAATAGGAAACTTGTAGTATATGTCATTGCCTTGGGTTTATTTATAGGGAGAAGAGAAAGGTAAGAATAATCCAAAAATAACTACATTGTCTAAAAGTCTATTTGGCCAGCCCCAACCAATGCTGTCAAAAAATCTTTTGGCAATAACTGTTAGATTGGCAAGGGAAGGTTAATTTGAAGATCTTCTTTTTCATTTGTTCAAGCATAGCTAAAACATTTATAATATTAGAAACTTTTACCCTCTGCTGTTACAATATCTGTTTGAAATTAAAGTTGCCATAAAAGCAAGTGAACCCTTCAGAATTACCTGGATTTCTAAATTGATTTTTAATAATATGTTGTTTGATTCAAGATTACAGACACAAAAAAATGGCCCAGATGTATCAAAGTTGCTGTGCCAATTTTCTGGTGTAAGTTATGACAGAAATAATGGGTGTGTTTATCCACATATTTAAAAAATTATTTGTATCAAAAAAATGGTCTGCCCGGATAAGCCCGGAAAATTTGTTTTGCCACTTTCGGGGGCATGCAGTCCCCAATTTGAATGATACGGCCCATTTATGTAGCGCTAATGCCAAAAATGCTTTAATTCTCTAATGCCACCCTTTGTATAGCCTTATGTATATGCAATAATCATGCTAGCAACCACCCCCCTCATGCACGGAGGGCATGTGAATGGTTTTTTTACTTTATTTTTACATTACAAAAAATACAGGCAGGGGGGTAGTAACCTACCCCAAAAAAACGATTAGTAACACAAAAAACAGCCCCATTTCGATTTTTAAAAAATCCTATTTTTGTGTGAAAAAAGCACGCGATCCCACTTCAAGCCGTTATGGCGCTATGAACATTTTTGATAGGTCGGTAAGGGGTTAAATAAACGTGTTTTTATTGTGTAAAAGCAGTTAACATATATATAAAATAAGATAATATATACTTTTTTTTTAAAAACATTTATTTTAATATTTATAAAAAATTTTAAATTTTTTTTTTTTCAAAACTTTAATTTTTTTGGCCAAAAAATTTTTTTTTCCAAAAAAAAAGGGTTCCGAACATCCAAAGGAGTAAGGCCCAAAGAGGGGGCCAAGAAAATTTTTTTCAGAACTTCGGTTCGGAAAGAAAACGAACTTTGGGGACTTTGGGTGGGAAAGAAGTGTGTTTTTGATTGATAAAATGGGGCGAGCCATGGGGTTACAGGGGGAAAACACTATGGGGGGAAGAAGGGCCCTAGCCTGCGACTGTCGAGATGAACCAATCAGAGACCGGGGGGATTTTTTTCGTCACCGCATATAAAGTCCGGGCTGGGAAAAAAGCGTCACACCCCTCACGTACTGATCGGGGAAAGGGGCTGCCGCGGTGCTTGTAATACTCTAGAAGAACTATTTTTATACAAAAGGGTTTTTTGGGTGTCTCAGCTTGCTCAGAACTGTTTTTCTTAAAGTTCTATTTTTGATTTTGTGGGGTAAAGGATTGAAGTCCCGTGGCGTCCCGTGCAGCGCTATAAAATTTTAATGCTATCTGCTACAGCACATTGAAATCCAAGGGGGAATCAAAAACCCCGTTCCTGTTGTATTCATTTAAAGAAACAGGTTTTTTTCAATACAAATACCACTTCATTTTTGGTCCTTTTTCCTCAATTCTTTTTCGCCCAATTTTTTCATCCGGGGTTTTAAAACGTTGTTCTGGTTTGCGTGGGGGGGGCTAAAAAAAAAAGTTTTTTTCACTGCCCAAAAAAACATTTTTTCCGTGCATAATTTACAAACGAGGTTAATTACAATTTTTTTCTTGTTTTAGGAAAAAAAAACCGCCATTGTAAACACGCTCAAAGTAAATTTGTGGTTTCTCAATTGTTTTTTGGTAATTTACATCCGGGGGTTAATTTGCGTTGTTTTGCTGTGTGGTACTAAAAAAAAAAAATCTTTCACCCCCCCAAAAAATCATTTTTTTTCCCTTTGCATAAATTCACAAAACGAAAGGTTAATTACTAGTGATGGGATTACTTGACTATCGCCATCGGGTCGTAGCGTTTCGGGAATTTCAAGACAATCCTGTCGATATTTTATTATGCCGTGACCATTAAAGTTTGGGAGAGGAACAACACCCTTTATTATACACCCAACAGGGGTGGGAAACTGGAAATTTTAAAACCACAACAGTCAAATGGATACGTGTTTACATCTTAGGCAACACACTTTTTTTAAAAAAACCCACAAAAAAAAAGTTTCACTATCCCTGTTTTTCCCACCCACCCCGCCCCTTAAACCGAAGGGACCCCCCAAATTTAAAAAGGGCCAGAAGGCGGGTATGATTTGAACCATCATTTTATTTGGAATTTCCCCCTTTGATTTTCCCTTCCGGAACGCAGCATAAACCCTTTAAAACCCTATCTGACCCCCAGTTTAAAAAGTGCCTAAAAAAGGGGTTTCTTTGAACCACCATTTTATTTAAAATTGGACTTTGGACATACGCCCTGGCCCCGCTTTTTAAACCCATTAAACCTGCCCTTGACCCACAGATTTAAAAATTTCCTAAAAAAGGATTCTTTCAACCCCCTTTTTTAGTTTAAACCCGGATTTTGACTTTTTTCCTTTTTGTTCTGTACCACGTAATGCCATTAAAACCGGGTCTGACCCACAGTTTAAAAAAGTGTGGGAAAAGGGCTTTAAACCCACCATTTTAGTTGAATGGACTTTGACTAACCTGTTCTGTCCCCGTAATGACCATTAAACTAGTCTGACCCCAGACTAAAAATTTGCTGGGAAAAGGAACCCTTTTAAACCATCTTTTTTAATTATTTTATTTTGAACTGGAAATTTTGACTACACCTTTCCGGTACCACAGAATGAACATTAAACATGGCGACCTACAAAAAAAATTTGCCTGAAAAAGGGAGTCTTTAAACCCACCATTTTAAGTTTAAAAACTGGACTTTTACTATACCTGTTTTTGTCCCCACAGTTTTCCCAATTAAACCTGTATGACCACAGATTAAAAATTTGCAGGGAAAAGGGAAACTTTGAAAACCATTTTAGAAAAAGGAAACATAACAATCCCGTCCGGGGCCAAACAGAAATAAACCCCAAAAACCTGAAAGACCCCAATTAAAAAATTTCCCGGGGAAAAAGGAGTTTTTTCAACCCCCCTTTTAGTTTCACTGGACATTCCTAAAACCTTCCCCACCCCCACAAAAAGACCCCCAAAACCGGGTCTACCCAAGTTTAAAAAATTTGCTGGAAATAGGGGTCTTTCAACCCCCAATTTTAGTTGAACTGGACATTGACTATACCTGTTCGAAACCCACTTATGCCAAATTAAACCTGTTGCCCCAAGATTAAAAAATGAAAGGGAAAAAGGAGTCTTTAAAACCACCATTTTAGTTAAACCCTGGACATAGATATCCGGGGGTCCGGGGCCACAGCATGACCCCCAAAACCCTTTGCATGACCCCCAGTTTTAAAAAAAGTCCCGGGAAAATTAGGAGCCCTAAAAAACCCCCTTTTTTTTGAACGGACATTGACAAAACCTTTTCTTTTCCCAAACAGTATGACCTTTAAACCTGTCTAACCCACAAAATTAAAAAAGTCCCGGGAAAGGGATTTTTTGAACCACCTTTTGTTGAACTGGACATTGACTTATCTGCCCCCTGTCCCGCAAATTTACCATTAAACCTTTTCCAAAACCCAACAATTAAAAAAGTCAAAAAAAGGAGTCTTTGAACCCCAAATTTTATTTTAAATGGACAAAGACACCCTTTTTCCCTTTGGGCCACAGCATGACCCCAAAACCCGGGAAAGGACCCCAAAATTAAAAAGTCCCCGGAAAAAAAAGGATCTTTCAACCACCTTTTTTATTTTCCCCTGGAAAATTCACTTTATTTCCCTTGGGCTACGGCAGGGCCCCCCAAAAACCCTTTTCCCCTGACCCAAAAAAAAAAGGGGCAGAAATAGGAGTTTTTAAACCCACCATTTTAGTTAAAACGGGACTTTTTGACTTTCCAAATCCTGGACCGCATTTTTGACCACCCAAACCTGCATGACCCCCAAAATTTAAAAAGTCCCCCGGGAAAAAAAAGGAGTCTTTAAACCCAAACCATTTTGGGTTGAACGGGTTTTTGACAAAATTTTCTGCCCTAACCGCAAATGACCCTTTAAAACCTGTTTTGACCCACAGATTAAAAAATGCAAAAAAAAAGGAGCCCTTTGCCCAACCATTTTTTTTTGAACGGGGACATAGACTATCCCTGTCCGGGGCCCACAGCATAAACCCAAAAACCCTTGCATGCCCCCCAAAATTTAAAAAAGTGCCAAAAATAGGAGTCTTTGAACCCCCTTTTTGTTGAAAGGGAAAATTGACTATTAACCTTTTTTTTAAACCACAGCATGAACCCAAAACCCTTTTTGGGAACCCACAGATCAAAAAGTGGCACTATGCTATTTTTTTTACAGTGACTGTCATTTAGTAATTTTTTTGGTAATTTGACATTTTTTTAAACCGAATTTTTTTAGGGAAGTTTTATTTATAGTTTTAAAATTATTATTTTTTGTTTTTTTTTTCAAGTGTGTTTAAACATACAACTTTTACACCCCCTTTTGCAGTTTTTAAAGGTTTTTTTTTACCGGTAATGGAAATTCGCCCCGCCCCAAAACCCCATAAGTAATAAAAATGTCCAAATCTTTCCCCATAACACTTTTTAAGTTTGTGAAAACTTTTTGCCCCCCTGGCTTCTGAGAGTAAATTTAGCCAAAAAATTTCAAGGGTTTCTTTTTTCCCCCAAATCCTTCTTCAGTGATTAGGGACGGGACCCCCGGGAAAGAAAAATGATGCGACCCCTTTGTGACCCCAGCCCCCAAAAATTTTTTAAGACTCAAATTTGCCCCAATTTGTGTCCAGCCCGGACCCCTTTTTTAAAACACTATTTAAACCCTAAAAAAAAACAACTTTTTAAAAATTGATTTTTTAGAAAAAATTTAAAAGCTCCCCCCGTTTTCCCCTAAAGGGTGTAAAGCCATTGCTGCCGCACCAAACTTTTAAAAAACCAAAAGGCCCCGGGCTGCCAGGGCCAGACTTACAGTGGGTGCGGGAGACCCCAAGGCTGCGTCTGTCATCTATTAAAAAACCATTTTCCAGCTACCAGGGCCGATTTTACAGTGGGTTGGGGTTGGACCCCCGGGGCTAACGTCTTTTCCATCTTTTTAACAGGGGTTTTCAGCTCCCAAAGGGCCGGGGGTTACAGGGGGTGGGTGGGGGACCCCCAGGCTGGCGCCTTTACTTTTAAAACACGGTAAAAAAGCCCTTTTTGACGCAGAAACCCGAAAACAGCCGTTCTGAAGCAGATTGCGGAAGCGGAAGTGTGGGGAAAAAGGACCCCCAAACCCTTTCCCCTCAGTACACAGCAAGACCGGGGGTGGCGTTTTCCCCCTCGTAGATGCGGCCCCCAATTTGGGCCCTTCACTTGGAAATACTGGGGTTTTAACGCCCCTGTTCCACCCGGTCCCCCTTTTTCTTGGCATTTTTTTCTTTTTTTAACCCAACGTGCTGGAGAAAATTGCTCTTTTCCCTTTTTTTCTCGGGCCGTGCTCCATACCCCAATGCCCTCGGGAAAAACCCTACATCTGGTCAAGTATTCCTGTACCCCCCCCTTTGTACAAAAAAGGGGAAATTTTTTTTAAACCAGTATTTAGTACATGCAATTTTTTTTAGTTTTTTAAAATTCAGAAAACAAATTTTTTTAAAAGGGGAAAGGGAACCCCACCATGTTTTTTGTTTCTTTTTTTTAAAAATTGTTTTAAATGGGTTTCTAAATTTACGGGATTTCTACTTTTTTAAAAAAAATTTTCCCAAAAAAAAAGTAAATTTTGAAATTTGGTGTCCTTTAAAAGGGTGTAATACCCTATTCTTGTTTTTGACAAACCATCCCCCTTTGGGAAGCCACTTTTTGACAATTGTGAAGAGCAAATGTTTTGTTAGAAAAAAACATTTTCTTATAAAAAGGACCTGTAGTATAGCTGCATGTCACAGCAAAATGCCCCCAAAAATTCAAAACATGAACTTTGAGCCACTTTTGACAATTGTGAAGAACAAATGTCTGTTAGAAACAATTTTTTTTATAATAGGCCCTGTAGAAATTTGCTGCATTACAAAGCAGCATGACCCAAAAAATTATAAAATTGACTTCTCATCCACTTTTAAAAATTGTGATGGAAAAATGCCACTTAAAAGCCCATTTCTGTTCCAAAGGACCATAATTATAGCTTTTCCCTTACAGCAACATGCCCTTCAAAACCAATGACAATGCGAAAACTTCTAAAGATAAAGTGAGTAAAGGGAAATTTACGTGTTTGTCATGAAACCTTGTGTCTTTTTAAAGTCTCCTCACAGCAAAACCAGCAAAGAAACTGTTGGGAACTGAGAATAAAAATTGCAGTAAGAAATGATCTTTTTAAAAAAAGAGGACCATTCTGTTTAAAAGAGGAATGTGAAGTAGACCGGCAACTAAAACGGTGACCTCGGGCAATTGGGGCCACAACATCATCAGAGATCCATGCCTGATTCATCTTGATGAAAGTCAATCTAAACCCCATTTTTCTGTGGAAAGCCGGATGCGTTTGTCTGTAATGACTCCTCCAGCCCGTGCTGAAGGTCCGCTCAGATATGACGCTGGCTGCTGGGCAGGACAACACCTCTATGGCGTGGCGAGCCAGCTCGGGCCCCTCGTCCATTTTTGGGTACCCAGAAGTCTATTGGGTCCGTAACACAACAAAAAACATCGGGGTTGAGAGCAGATAGTCGTGCACCATGATCTTAAGCTGCTCTCTGTGTGTTGTATGTGTGCCCTGCTTGCATGCGTTGGTGAGGGTGGTAAATAAGGATTGCCAGGGGTTTCACGCATTAGGCTTCTGCCACCTTGCTGTTGCTGCTGCTGCCGCTACGGATACTTGGCACTCTCCCTCTGTCACGTCGCTGATGTGTTTCCACCGTGACATTAGAAGAACGTGAAGCAGACGCAACAGATGTCTCCAGTTGATCAATCAGCAAGGTCTCCATTTCCCTGCATTTTACTCTCTATTTGGGGTGGGTGTAAGTAAAGTGCTGATTTTTGTTTTGTACCGGGGATCCAGGAGGGGGGCCCCACCCAGTAACTTTTTGTTCATTTTGATGGCCTTAATGCGAGAATCATGTTGGAGGAATGGAGCATCCAAGCACTAAATGTGAGAGATGGACCCTTTGATTTCCCAAGCCTCGGGGTCGAGGGGCACTAGCAAACTGATTTTCCTCTTTCTTCCCCTCCGCCTCAAATTCACGCCAACCTTTTTCCCAAAAGGCAGAGACGTCGGTAACGCGGTGTCTAGGAATACCTCCTCCTCCGCTTCCTCCGGCCAGCTTAAAACACAGCCCTGACTTGCCTCAGAATGATGCACTCTGAGAGCTGAGGCGCCCCCCTGCATAGCCCTGGACCCTAAACCCACTGCCTAATGAAGACCGATAAAATTGAGAAATGTCGGGCCTTGTGGATTCGACGGAGAGAAAGGCTCTGTGTCTGCATCTGTGTCCGTCTCCTCCTCTGTCGCTGGCGGACCTGATGTTTCAGAGTGTCAACGATCGTTCCAGAACTAAGATCACCACAATGGTCATGCTGATAAGGGCATTGTCCCACTGGGCCATTTTGGTGGCTTCTTCAAAACTGGCAAGGGATGGTGCAGAGCTCTTTCACCTGCCTCCACTCTCGGGGCTCAACACCCCGAGGTCCGCACCGCTGCTTGTCAGCCATGTTCACTTCGTACTGCGTAATGGCATTTTCGCTGCTGCCACAATCGCTGAAGCTGTGGAGGGTGGAATTCCAGCGTTTTTGCCACGTCAACAATGAGACGGGTTTACGGGGAGGCCGAGCTGACGCTGCAACGCAGCCAGGCGGGATGAAGCAGGGTGCAAATGGCCGAAGTGCAAACTCAGACCTCGAGCCTTCCTCAGCAGGCAGTCCAGACCCGAGTCTCTCTTTAGAAATTTCTGGACGACGAGGTTCATGACATGTGCCAGGCAAGGGACATGCTCCAGCCTACCGATCTTAAGGGCGGCCAGCAGATTTCGCCCGTTATCGCCCCACCACCTTGCCTGGCACAAGGTTCTTGTCACCCAGCCAGCGCTCGGTCTCGTTGCGGAGAGCCATTCACAGCTCCTGACCTGTATGTGGACGATCACCAAGACAGATTAATTTCAACACGGCCTGGTTTCTCTGGGCAAATGATGCCACCAGAGGACCTTGGGGGAAAGACCCTGCACCATCCCTGCAGTTTTGAAGACGTGCGCCCAGCCCGAGAGCCACCTTTCCCCCCAGGAAACCACCCCCCC
>JAODAL010054154.1:0-24810 GCA_025379985.1 Phyllomedusa bahiana | reverse complement strand
CTCCTATACGCAGGGGAATGGGTGCCAGCACGGGACCCTACACCGCCAAACTGTACACTACTCTATACAAACAAGAATAGGCTCAGCACAGGAACCTGACACCGCCAAACTGTACACATAGCTCTAAACTACAGAGAATAGTGCTCAGCACAGGAACCTGACACCCCAAAAACCCGTACACATAGCTCTATACTACAGGAATAGTGCTCAGCACAGGCCTGACACTGCCAAACTGTACACTAGCTCTATACTACAGAGAATAGTGCTCAGCACAGAAGCCTGACACCGCCAAACTGTACACATAGCTCTATACTGCAGAGAATAGTGCTCAGCAGTTTGGTGCTCATGCTGTGTTCCAGGACAGGGATATTCAATGTCCATTTCAAGTAAAATGATGGTTCAAATCATACTGCCTTCTGGCAATTTTTAATTTGTGGTACTGTGGTACAAGACAGGGATAGTGAATGGTGTGTGACTTTTTTTCTGTGGCTTTTATAACCTAAGTGTGTTGCCTAAGATGTAGCACGTATCCATTTGACTGTTGTGGATGTTAATTTCAGCTTCTCCAGCCTTGTTTGGGTGTAATAATGAAGGTGTTGTTCCTCTCCCATAGACTTTAATGGTCATCGGCGATAATCGGTTATCGACTATCGAAAATCGTCTAGATAACTGCCAATATCGACTATCGAAACGATGACGATAGTCAACATAATCGCTCATCACTAATCTCTGCTTGATTTATTTGTTTATTGAAAATTAAATAAAAAGCTTCAAACTTTTTTTTTTAAGAGTGTGTGTATGTGTCCGTGTGTGTGTGTCTTGGGGGGTTCTGGACTTCTGAAAAAGCTCTCAAATCACACAGACTGAGAAGAAAATGAATATTTGGAATATCTGGACGTCTGATCAGAAGTTTAGCTGATCATAAGAGGTAAATGGTTTTAGAAAATTAAGGTCTGATCTGAGGTCAGTAAACAGGTTGAGAGTGGTGTGAGATCTGTAAATGAGGGGTCTGGTCTGGGGTCTGTAAACAGGAGGGTCTGTATTCTTTAAAGAGACTATGGTCTGTTAATAAGGGGGTGTGTATACATGAAGGGTTGGTCTGGAATCTGTACACAAGTGGAAGCTCGTCTGGGATCTATAAACAGGGGGGTTAGGTCTATTAACAAGGGGGTCTGTTATGTGGGCTCTGTATAAAGAGGGATCTGGTTTGGAGTTTTGTATATACAAGGTGGACTAGTCTGGAGTCAGTAAATTTAGGGCATGCTTGCCAACTTTTGAAAGTGGCCTTCAGGCAACCCCAAAAATTTACATAAGCCACACCCCTTTGTGCATGCCACACCACTTTTACACAAGCCACACCTCTATTATGCAATGGTATGATGACTCTGGAGGCAAGTTGATTGGTAGATGTGATATCACCCATCTCTTCTGGACGTTGGATGCAGTGTCCAGGGAAGCTTGGTGATACCACATCAATCAGCTTTCCTCTAAAGCCAGAAAGGGTGTGAGGCAGGAAAGCAGCCATGAGATAGCTAAGCTTTCCCCCCTTAGCTAACTCAGGCACAGAAAAAACTTGCACAGCTGGATTATATTGTCTAAATATTGTGCAGCACCGGTGGACCAAGTGACGTCAGGACAAAGTCTCATAACACTTTACCCTGGTGCCACCATTGTATGAAGAGCAGGGGGCTTATCGGCTCTTCTGGGAGTCCGGAATATCTAACCTCTTTGCGAGAGTCTTGTGGAGTTGGCAAGAATGGATTACATAACATGAGAATTGAATAGATAAGATGCACCTTTTTTTGTTTTTTATAAAATAATTAGGAAACAATCTTTATTGGGGAAACAGGTTTTTGTGTTTGTTTTTATTCAATTTTTTTTTATATATGTATTTATATGTTTATATAAACATTTTTTAACAGGGTCATATTTGTTTTTTTGTTTTTACTTTTGCTGTCCCGCTATCAGACTACACTATGCGATCACTTGATCACTTTTAGGTTTATACAGTTGGGCGGCCCTCACGTGCATAGATTTAGAAATGGGTTCCTGCAGCAAGTTTGAAGAACCACAGAGATGAATGACAACGGCTCTCCAAAATAGATGCAAATTAGAAGAATGTATTGACAAATTATGTTCCAGCTCCAAAATTGAAACATGCTCTTTATTGTGACATATCCATATCTATTCATATGTGACGTTTTGGTCCACCAGACCTTAATCTTATAGAGAAAAGATGGTCATAGCCGTGTGACATTGCGACATTTAAGATTAAGGTCTGGTGGACCGAAACGTCACATATGAATGCAAATGGATATATCACAATAAAAGCATGTTTCTATTTTGGAGCTGGAATATAATTAAATTCTTCTAATTTGCACCTATCTTGGAGTGCCGTTGCCATATATTTATCTCTGTTGATCACTTTTACGTATCTCCCAAGTATCACACTTTTGGAGGGACAGTCCCTATTTTTAACCCATGTCCCTCTCGCCCTCTTTGCTCTTTGAAGACCCCTCTTTTTCACATTGAAAATAGGATTTGCATCAATAAACTTATTATATTGCTCCAAAAAATACCTGATTCCTACTGTCTGACTGCAACTTAAATGTTATTTAATCATTTTGTGAAATGGAGGCCTAATATTTCAACAATATTTATATAAAAATGTTCATAAAAACTTACTCAAGTGTATCACTATGCATTAAAAATTGGATCCTTTACATGGCAAACTCTAAGGGCAACATGTATGATCGGGGCTGCACCAGTATTCAGGTATGCTTTCAACCCAAAAACTGTCGCAGCCCTGTTCTCTAGATGTATAATCAGACACACTCCAAAATTAGGCGCATTTTGCAGCAACCATGCCCCTTTGTAATGCACCTGAGATCGGGGAGCGTTCTGGAGGCATGTCGCACCACAACCATATAATTCTACACATTTGTTAGAATGTTAGAACAGCCAGACCGGGGTAAAGGTGGTGCCTGAGCCTGACTTGTGGTATTGGCTCTACACTGTCCTGTATGTATGACTTGCAGAAGAAGTGCCTGAACTGGTTAAAGGTGGTGTCTGAGCCAGACTTGTGGTATTGGCTCTACACTGCCCTGTATGTATGACCTGCAGAAGAACAGTCAGACCAGGGTAAAGGTGGTGCCTGAGCCAGACTTGTCGCATTGGCTCTACACTGCTCTGTATGTATGACCTGCAGAAGAACAGCCAGACCAGGGTAAAGGTGGTGCCTGAGCCAGACTTGGGGTATTGGCTCTACACTGCCCTGTATATATGACCTGCAGAAGAACAGCCAGACCAGGGTAAAGGTGGTGCCTAAGCCAGACTTGTGGTATTGGCTCTACACTGCCCTGTATGTATGACCTGCAGAAGAACAGCTAGACCAGGGTAAAGGTGGTGCCTGAGCCAGACTTGTGGTATTGGCTCTACACTGCCCTGTATGTATGACCTGCAGAAGAACAGCCAGACCAGGGTAAAGGTGGTGCCTGAGCCAGACTTGTGGTATTGGCTCTACACTGAACTGTATGTATGACCTGCAGAAGAACAGCCAGACCAGGGTAAAGGTGGTGCCTAAGCCATACATGTGGTATTGGCACTACACTGCCCTGTATGTATGACCTGCAGAAGAACAGCCAGACCAGGGTAAAGGTGGTGCCTGAGCCAGACTTGTGGTATTGGCTCTACTTGGCCTTATATGTATGACCTGCAGAAGAACAGACAGACCAGGGTAAAGGTGGTGCCTGAGCCAGACTTGGGGTATTGACTCTACACTGCCCTGTATGTATGACCTGCAGAAGAACAGGTTCATACATTCTGGTGCATTCTACCCTGCTTAATGCGCACGATACAATTGAGGTGTGGGTGCCAAAGTTCATACATGTCACCCTAGGTGTTCATCTATGACCATCTCAAAAGATGGGAGGTATGCTTTAATAATACTTAGCAATACATTGAAGTCTCAGGGTTAAGCCCCCGTCATCATATCATAGCCAATATCACATTACAACCAACTCCTGCTGTGAAAGGTACGAAAACAGTTTTCATCAGGTCCTGGAGACCTGCCAACTTCTGGCAGGAGTTATCCTGGTCTCTGAGTTGGTTGGCAAATAAAGATTTAGGGCGACATGTATGAACATGTATTCTGGTGTGCTTCCAGCCCAAAAACTGGTGCAGCCCTGTTCTCTAGATGTATGAGCAGGTGTACTTATGTGGTGCTTGCAGCACTTTGTAATGCGCCTAAGATGAGGGGACGTTCTGGGGGGCGTCGCACCACAACCGTATGATTCTAGAAATTTATGACAGGAGGACGGCAAAACAAGGTGCATTACTGCTGGAACAGGCAGACCAAGTTAAAGGTGATTTACCTGAGCCTGAGTTGTCGTAGTGGAACTAGAATGCACCTGTGTGTATGACTCACAGTAGAACAGGTTGATACATTCTGACGCAGTCTATACTACCTTAAAGCGATTTAGAACTGGCCTCTATGCGCTAGGATCATACATGTTGCCCTTAAGGTTAGTCAGTTCTGGGGTCTGTGAACTAGAATGTCTAGTCTAGAGCTTTCAAGGGGTGTGGTCCAGTATTCATATTTATTCCATGGTCTTCTAACTGTAAAATGTTATGCACTGTTATATGCTGGGAAGTTATGAAAATCCCTGATGCCCATCTTGTTGGCAAATAAGCTAATATGGGGCAGTGTGGAGGACAGCATGGGTTTGCCATGGGCACTGAAAGAACTATTTTTTTCTCTCCTGGGGGCCACAAATGCTAACCAGAATTAATGCAGTGTTTTAATTGCTACGGCAATTACATAATAAGACACCGGTACTGCCGTATAAATCAGGTGGCACTCACACCATATGTTCTGTACCAGATTGGTTCGGATACTGAACTTACAATAAATCAACTGAGAAGCCAGAAAAGGTTTATTGAAACGTAATAGAGAAGCAGAAATTAAATTGTAACAACAGGTCACAAATGCGGGACAAATAAGGCTATAAAGTCCCTTTTTTCAACACCTTTTGGGACTTTCTTACCGAATGAATTTTTTACAATATTTAAACAAATAAA
The DNA here is from genome assembly GCA_025379985.1 of Phyllomedusa bahiana. Lineage (NCBI taxonomy): Eukaryota > Metazoa > Chordata > Amphibia > Anura > Hylidae > Phyllomedusa > Phyllomedusa bahiana. The sequence goes on along the minus strand of JAODAL010054154.1, from coordinate 19,731 downwards.
ATAAAAAATTCCCTTATTAAAAAAATTTTTTTTATTAAAAAATAAAATAATAGGTATTGCCGTGTCCTTAAGAATCCAGTCTCTAAAACTACATCATTATGAATTGTCTCTTTTCATCCAGCTTTAAATGAAATGTGGTAAATAAAAATCTTATACACCCTTTGATGATACCATTAAAAATCTAATCCTATGAATAAAAAACTCAATCACCAGAAAAGTAAAAAATAGTTTTTAATTTTTAAAAATATTGTGACATGTATGAAACTTGGCGCAACCACGCCAGCTCTAAAACAATATAGAGGAGTGTAGGAAGTGACAGTACAGTATGTATGACCCTGTCCTATGCAGGTTCATGAATCTGCCATGTCATGAAGAATAGCAACACATAACAAACCAGAGAGCATGTAGTTCAAAAATACAAAACTACCTTTATTAACAACATGTATAAAACATAAAAACATTAAAATGGCATATCAAGGAACAGATAAATGGAGGTAAAAAACAATTTCATCCCATAACAGATATGACAGATCTAAATTTAGGTGGAAGGCTCTGACAAATTATATATAGATAAATGTATAAAAAAGCGGTTCAAAAACCAGAGTAGTATAGTATAGATAATATTATTATAATAGAGTAATGTCAGTATACCTCAAAAGTGCAAGTCAGAGAGATCCCATGGGAGAAATATGAGCCTGCTCCCCAACGCGCGTTTCGCGTCAGCTTCCTCATGAAGAACAAGAAAAACCAGACCCGGCGCTCGTTTCAATGGAAGAAAAAACCCTCGTGGTGAACGGGGATGGTGTATAATAAAGATTCTTTATTCCAAATAAAAGTTGATGAAAGAGTGAATGAAAAACACAACCATAACACAACCATAACACGTTTCGCGTCTAACCGACGCTTCTTCAGATGCACAAGTGTTACATTAACAGCAGTAAACGTATTATATATTTAAAAGAACAGACGGGCTGTGATTGGTAAAACTATAAACCAATCAGTAAATGAGTTAAAAAACACATTGAGACACTTCTAAAACGAAAGACCAATCAAAAGACAGGCGGGATAATTAAAAAAGAAGGTTAAGAATAAAAAATGCAGCTGATTGGGTGAAAAAAAATTGAGGGAAATATGTTTAGACGCGAAACGCGTTATGGGTGTGTTGCATTTAATGACACGGATAACACTCTCGCATCAACTTTTATTTGGAATAAAAAACCTTTATTATACTCCATCCCCATTGGGACGAGCATCGGATCCATTTTTTTCCTGTTCTTCATCACTATTCATGCCGGCTGCCAGCCTTGGCTCCGGAGAGAGTGACCTGCGGCTGCTCGGATAGAGCCACCCATACGTTTATGAGTGTTGTGCCTCTCCACTAAGTTGCACAACATCCTCAGGTGAGCACCTGTTATTGTTTTGCTGTGTATACATAGACGTACTTTCACCAAAGAGCGCCGCCTCTGTGTTTTTGTTTATTTCTTCCATGAATCTGCCATGTGGTATGCCTTACATAGTATAGCGTGCCACAACTTTGGTGCATATCTTTAGCGCATTCAAGAGTGCAGTGTTTGGCATACAACGTTCTTTTCACTCATTGAGGATGTTAGTTGTGGATATGTGCAGGTAAAATTCACAGAGAATTACAGTACAAGGCATGTGAATAACATTTTTCTAATCTCATCCACAAACTGTACATTTGTTTTTTTAGTAGAAACTACCTTTAACATTTGCAGTGTGTCAATTTCTGTTGTGAATTAATTGCAAATTCGGTCTGCATAAAGTCTGCAGCAAATCCGACCTGTGTGAATTTTATAGTGAATGTTATCACTGTAGGGGTAGAGCTAGGTCTAGACAGACAAAAGATCAGTCTTCACTATAAAGATCCCAGTAATCACATGATCAGTCACAAGGGCCCCAGGACCACTAAGGGCAGCGACTATGTATGTGTATGAGGGAACAAAAAAACAAACTTGAAAACTCCTACAAACCCCTAATATCTGCTAGGAGCCCGCTATTTGGCTGATCAATAACTGAGCCAGACGACTTCCAACATAAATATACATTGGAGTAGGTTCATTGATCAAAAAAGACATAGAGGAGAGGCAATCAGAAGAGGAGAGCGCCTGAATGGGATTAAAAAGGGTGCGAAGATAACAGCACAAAGACATGTCAGAGAGAACAGCACATATCACATACAGTGAATTCATCTTTATGCTTTCAAAGCTTTGTTTAATTGCTGTGGCATCCACCAAATTTGGGTTCAATACTGGCTCATCTGGAACATCATATGTTGTGGTGTTGATGATGGTGCAGTGGGAGCACATAAAGCCATCTCAGTCCCCGGAAACTCACAAGCCTATAGTTTGAACACAAGCAAGTTACAATTAAATTCAATCAGATATTTAGAGAAAGAACCACAATACATTCATAATAAAGGAATTGTACATCTGCTCCCACATTGTCCTCTAGAGTTCCGGTCACCTATTACACTCAGCAGAGAACAGTTTAGGTATAGGCATTGTAGGAATAATAGGAATTAAAGAGGTATAGAATGTTTTGGATAATATGGAGCTACAGTTATGACATATCATATAGTAAATTACATTGTGTCACGGATGCCCCCGCGACCCTCGTCCCGGGTCGCAGGCGCTTCTGTTCCCCGATGCCGTGCGGCGCCCGTCCCACACGTAGGGTCGGGGGTCCACTCAGTCCCCTGCCGATGTTCAGGTCCACCTACCTGGCCACGCTCCTGCTCCGTCTGTTTCTGTCCCTCGGCACGCGCGGTCCCGCTCCCTAGGGCGCGCGCGCGCTGGCAGTGTTAGATTTAAAGGGCCAGTGCACCGGTAATTGGCTATTGCCGGGCACTGCCCCTATTTAAGCCTCTCTTCCTAACAGCATTGCCGGATCTTTAGTGCCCTTGCCTATTGAGAAAGCATTCCTGTAGCCTTGTCTTGATTACCGTGTACCGAACCCTCTTGCATACACGAATCTCTGCCGCCTGCTCTGACCTTCCTGCCTGTCCCCGACTACGAGCCTGCCTGACGAATCTGTACCTCGCCTAACCCTGGCCGCCACTGCAAGCAAGTTCCGCCAGTGGAAGTGACCTGGTAGACTCCCGCCGCAGCAAGTCCATCCCGCTTTGCGGCGGGCTCAGGTGAAAACCGGGACCTACTTAGATTCCCTGGTGTGGGCTTCCACCATCGCTTGCAGTGGTCCAGCGGATCCACTACCGCGGACCGTTACAGTAAGATCCGGCCATGGATTCCGCCAGGGTACCTTTGCCCGAACTCCGGGAAGTCACGACGGCCGTCGCTCAGCAGAACAAGCGTATTGACCAGCTCGCGGCTATGATGCAGAACCTCGTGGCCCATCTACCTCCGCCTGTGGCTACCGCCTCCAAGCCAGTACCAGTTGCTCCTGCAGCCATGGCTCTACCTGTTCCTGCACCGGGACCATCTCTGCATCTGCCGCTTCCTTCAGGCTATGATGGAGACCTGAAGAAGTGCCGAGGCTTCATCAGTCAATGCTCCATCCATCGAGATGTTGGGGCATCAATTCCCTACCAAGCGGGCTGAGGTAGCCTTCATAATTAGCCTCCTGACGGGCAAAGCTCTGGCCTGGGCCACCCCGCTATGGGACCGAGGATATCCAGTGACGCTAGTCTACAAACCTTCCTCCAGGGGTTCCGCACCGTTTTCGAGGAACCTGGCCGCACCTCCTCCACCGCCGCAGCTCTGCTCTGTCTCCGTCAAGGCGACTCCACTACTCCGTGCAGTTTCGCACCCAAGCCTCTGAGCTGGACTGGAATAATGAGGCTTTGGAGGCGACCTTCTGGCAAGGCCTTTCGGGGCGTATTAAAGACGAGCTCGCTGGTCGGGACCTGCCATCTACTCTGGACAATCTGATTCGGTTAGCTACCCAAATTGATATTCAGTTCGCCGAGAGACAACAAGAGCTCCATCTCCAACGGGAGATAGCCCAACCATGCCGATTCCCACACCTGGCACAGGTGTTGCACAGGCCTCCTGTGCAACCGTCTCCGACCCTCACTGAGGAGCCCATGCAGATTGATCGGCCTCACTTCACAGAGCAGGAGTTGGCCCAGCTTCGGCAAAAGAACCTGTGCCTCTGCTGTGGCAGCCCAGAGCACTTCTGGAGGAATTGTCCCCAACGTCCCAAGCATGCTGGAAACTCCCGCACCTAGGTTCTGTGGGAGAGGCGTTCCTAGGAGCTAATTTCTCCTCTCCACACCTGATGATGCCAGTTCTGGTCGTGTCTGTTGCAGGACTCTCGTTTCAAGTCTCGGCATTCCTGGATTCGGGTTCAGCCAGGAACTTTATCCACCAGTCTCTAGTTATGCAGTATCGTCTCCCGATGGTCCGCCTGGAAAAGCCGCTGGTGATTTCCTCGGTCAGCGGGGAGCTGCTTAGCGACACTATACAATTTATCACCAAACCACTGTCTCTCCACGTAGGGGCCCTACATAAGGAAAAAATCTCCTTCTACATGTTGCCTCGCTCCTCTTCGGCAGTCCTCCTCGGGCTTCCATGGCTACGGCTTCACTCTCCTACGCTGGATCGGACGACTGGAGAAGTAACTTGCTGGGGTCCTAATTCCCTGAGTTGCTGTCTGGTGGAACCTCGCCCGGTGCTTCCCTGCTCTCGCACGACCCTCCGCGAGCTGAATATTTGGAGTTCGCCGATGTGTTTTCGGAAAAACAAGCAAGATCCCCCACCCACATCCCCCCCCCCCTACGACTGCCCTTTTAAAACTGACCCCGGGGTTTCCAGTCCCCCACGGGGCAGCCCAACCCCTTGTCCGTTCCAAAAGCAGCCATTTTCCGAATATATTGGGGAAAAATCTAAAAAAGGGTTTTTATTCGGAAATCCTCCTCCCCCGTGGGGGGGTTCTTTTCTAGAAAAAAAGGGGGTTTTTCCCCCAAATGGCCCGCATCGATTATGGGGGGCCTAAAAACAAGAAACGGTAAAGGGAATTTGTTTATCCCCTGCTTTGATACTAAACTCTTTGCCGCCTTCGAGGGAAGGTTTTTACCAAGCGGTTTCTCGGGGGGGTTTAAATTTTGGGGTTCGTATCCTAAAAGGGCGAAAATTTGGAAGACGGGGGTTTAAACCCCCGGGAGGGGCACTTCGAGTACCTGGCATGTATTGGTTGTGTAATGCTCCCGCCATTTTCCCCAAGACTCGTGAAGACATCTTAAGAGATCTCCTTACCCCTGGGTCTTTGTCTACCGGGAACAACATTTTGGTGTCCCTTTTCCGATCCAAAACCCCCAGCAGCCAGTCCCTCAGGATTGAGGCTTTTCCCCCGAGCTAATCACCTTTTGGTAACGGTCTGGAGGGGGATCCATGGACCACCCCAGGCATGACGTAAGCCCACCCCAGGGAGGGGAAATCTATTTTTGGGCCCCGGGTATTCACCAAAATCCGCCGGGCAAAGCGGGATGGTCTTGCTGGGGGGAAATTCCACCAGGTCCTACCAAGGCGGGGTTTCCCCTGGGTGGGGGCCAAAGGGCAAGGTACAGGAAGGGGAAGGCGGGCCTCATGGTGGGGTTTTTAGACAGGCGGGGGGGGGTAAGGCCCGGGGGTTTGGTTGGGAAAGACGGAAAGACAACCCGGAGGTTGGGGCCCGGCGGAAAAGGTTCTAGAGGGGAAAACTTTTAACGGGGGAGTCGGTACACGGAAAGGCAAGCCCAGGAACGCTCTGGAACATTTTCACCAGGGAAAAATTTTTACACCAAGGCCCGGCGGGGGGGCCGGCAGGAAGGGGGGGACAAAAATAGGAGCAGTCCCCGGCAATAAACCCCAATTCCCGGGCGCACTGCCCCTTTTAAAATTTCCCAAACTGCCGGCTCCGCGCGCCCCCTAGGGGGGGGCCCAAAGGCCGGGAGACGGCCCACAAATGGGGCGGGACGCGGCCCGGGAAAAGTGGCCCGGAGGGGGCCGAGACACGAGCGGACCCCCAAACCCAAATTTCGGGAGGGGGCCCCGCGGGGAAGGGGGAAAAACGGACCCCCCCCCCCTGGGGCCCCGGGGGAATGGGTTGCGGGGGCGCCCGTGACAGTCCCCCAAACCCCTTTGGGGGCCCCCCCCCCCCTTGGGCCCCCCTTCCTTACTGGACTGAAGAAATTTTGGGATGAGGCGCATTTCCCGGATATTTCCTCCCCCCCAGACCTTTTTCTTCGGGGGCCAACCCCCTTTCCCAGTCCCCAGGAAGTAACGCTTTCCCCTAGTTCCCCTAAATCCCCAGTTCTTTTTGACCTCGAAGACATTGGGCCGTCAGCCACGGGCGGGAGGAAGGGCCCCTTCCGGGAAAAAGGGTTTAAGGACCAGAGGTTTCAAAAAGGGAAAACAAAAAACCTTTGGAAATCTTCACGTAGGGGGGGGCCCGGGAGTTGAATGCTCCCGGGGTTTGGGAGGGGCCTGATGCCCCAAAAAGGGCCCGGGGGAAAGGGGGTTTTCCCAGTTTTTAGGGGCCATCTTTAAGGGGGACAATCTAGAAAAAGAAAAAACCCCTTGTCACCTGGGGAAAAAAACCCGGGAGGGGTTTTCTTCTCTTGCCCCCTTTTAAAAGTCTTAAAGCGCTGGGGAAACGTGGGAGCAGCGGGCTCCGGGGTCGGGGACCAAAAGGGCCTTATGTCTTGAACCAGTGCGTCGGCCGGAACCTCGGAGGGGGTTTACCAGAGGGAAAGGGGAGGGGGGGAGGGAAGCCATACCCATTTTTTAGAAGGGGGAGGCCTCCCGGACCCCCGGCCTAAAGGGGAGTTAAAAGGGAAAACTCCCCCCCAGGGCAGAAATTTTCCCCCCAAATTCATCTTGGCGTCCCGAAAGAAATGCAAAGGGTTAACACCCCAAAGACCGGTTGACCCTCTCCCCCGGGCCGTTCGTCTGCGGGGGGGTACCCGGGGGAAGGAAGTCCGATTTTTCCCAAAAAATTTTTGGTTGAAAAGGGCTCCCCAAAACCCTGGAAAACAAATTGAACCCCGGTCCGAGACGTTTTGCTGGGGAAAACCAGCACCCGGAACACATGGAGGAAAAAATAGCTCAAAAGGGGGGGAGGCAGAGGGCACCCGGGCAAGGGGGACAAAATGCCCCCTTTTTTGGAAAAAAGGATCAGAAATTAACCCAGATAAGGGTGTTGCCCAAACGACGGAGGGAGGTCTTTTATAAAAGCCCAAATTGAAATTTTGGGTCCGGGGGGGGGGGGGGGAATGGGAAGTGGCGGGAAAGGGGGGCCCTGCCGGGCTTTTTGACGTGGCTTTCTTGTTGCGGGCACAGGAGCCCCAAAAGGGACGAAACAAAATTTCCTTTTAAACACCCTTTTTCCCATTTCGGCCCCACCAATAGAATGGGGGTTTATCAGGGCAGAATGTTCTTCGGGCCCCGGGGGAATGACCAGCCACCAAGAGCAATGCCCCCTTTTTTGGATACGTCTGCGGAGAGCGGGGCCCACATAAGTCCTTCCAGGAGGAACCTTCCCGGGAAGGGTCCACTGGCGCCGCCGAGATGAGGCGCTCTGGGGAAAATTTTGTTTCTCAGGGAAGGTTTTTTTCAACCCCCCACTCGGAAGCACGGGAAGGGCATCAGCTCTCACATTCTTCTCGGTGGGCCTTTAAGGGGGATCTGAAAATTTGAACTGGGAAAGAAGAGCGACCACCTAGCCGGCATGGGGTTTAATTCCCGAAAACCCTTGCAGATATTGGAGGTTCTTGTGGGGCCGGGGTAGAACCCGGGTTGGGAAAACGGGCGCCCTCCGCAGATAACGCCCCCCCTCCAGGGCCAATTTTATTGCTAGTTTGCTCCCGGTCGCCAATCTTTTAATTCCCTTTTCCGCCGAGAGAAATTTTTGGGAAAAAGAAGCCGCACGTTTTCATCTTTCCCCTAGGGCCCCTTTTTTCGTTAAAACTGCTCCGGGCCCCCCAGATGAGGGGTTCCCCCTCCAGGTGAAGGGGTTTCCGGGGGAATCCGGGGCGGCCCAGGGAAAAGAGGGCCTAGCGTAAAGGGGGACCCTTGGGGCTTCGAAACGCCTTTCCCCGGCCCCCCGACCGGCCCCAAATGCGTGGGTTTTGGCCCGTTTTTTGGTGGGTGCTAAATAACGGGGGCCCGCGTAGAGAAGTGAGGGAAAACTGGCGATGTAAATTGCAAAGCCCCCGGGGGGGGGGAATATTGGGTGGGCCCCCGCCCCACGGGCGTGGCCCCTGAAAAACGGCGAAAATTTTGCTGGGCCATCCGGAGGCCCTTGGGCGGAGAAAACTTTCCCGAAAGGGGGGGGCTAGTTGAGGAAGAGGGCACTTTCCCCCGCTTTTTAAAAAGGTTGGGTTTTTCCCGGAGACTTTTCCAGTACCGACGAAAAATGGCTGCGGTGGGGCCCCGAGGTCAGGAGAGAACACCAGGGGTATCGGGTAAGGGCCCCCCACGCAGGTGTGGAGGGGGGTCCCTGAAGACGTCATTCACAGCTCCAAAAAATGGCGGGAGCATTGCATAGTCCCAAGGGCATCACCAAGGGACTCAAATTCCCCTCTTTTGGGGGTTGGGAAAGGCCTCTTTCCCTTCCCAAGCCCTTGCAAATTTGGCCAAGTTTTTAGGCCCCCCTCAGAACCAAATTAGAGAAAATCTTTCGCCCTGCAGGGGGTCCAAAAAGTTCCCTGATCAACGGCAGTGGGTTCCGGTTTTTCCCCCGTGATTTGTTCAAGCCCCAGTAGTCTTGCAGGGGCGGGGGTTTCCGTCCCTTCTTCACGAAAAAAGAACCCCCCACCAGCGGGAAAACGAGGACTTTCAAAATGAACCCCTTTCCGGAGAATTTTTTTCCTTGGGTATACTCGGACCTGGCTTGAGTCTCAGGGAAACCCCAAAAGGGGGACTCGGGCCCCTGGAGGGGCTGGTACCGGCCCAAAAAATCATTGGGGAAACGTATGGACGATTCGGCGGAAAAACCCCCCCCCCCCCCCCCCCTCGGCTTGTTTTCTCGGGGAACACATTTGGGGAAAACTCCAGATATTCGGCGGCAGCCCCGGGGGAGCGGGGTCCCGCAGGGTTAAGCGGGGGGGCAGGGAAGCCCCCGGGGGGAGGTGACACCAAACAAACCCCCCCCACAGTTTGGGGCCCCAAAAGAAACACCTTTCCGTAAACCCTCCAGGATAAAAAAGTGGGCCGTAGGCCCCTGGGAGTCCCAGGAGGATTGCCGACGGGAGCTAGGAAAAACATAGAAGGTATTTCCCTTTCCCTTTTGTTTGCGCCCCCACATGGGGGGACATGGTTGGTGACAAACTGCATGGGGTCCCCCTAAGCACTCCCCGCTGACAAAAATGAGATGACAAGCATTTCTCCAGGGTACCACGGGAAACCGATACGCTTCACTAGAGGGCCCGGTGGTTTAAGTTCCCGGGAGAGCCCCAGTCCCGAAAGCCGGGAACCCGGCTTTTATACCCGGGCTTGACACAAAAATCCCCAGGGGATCAACAGGGTGGAGGGAGGAAAGGGTTTCACCTAGGGAAAGCCTTCCCCCAGTTTCCAAAGGGGGGGGAGTTTGCCGCAGGGGTTGGGGCTTGGGGAAATTTCCCCCGAAAAAAGCTCTGGCTGCCACATAGAGGCCCCAAGTTCTTTTGCCCCCGCTGGGCCCCAAATTTTTGCTCAAGAAGCGGCCCCGATCAATCTGGGAAGGGGCCCTCGGTGGGGTTGTTGGGGGCTGGGGGCGAAAGGGGGCCCCCCGGAAACCCCGGGCCCCAAGGGGGGAAAAGGAGGAAAACGGGCGAAGGGGGTGCTAAAATTTAAAAGCAGGGGTGGGGGGCCCCCCCGGTTTTCATTGAAGCCTTTTCGGGGCCGAAGGGCCCCTAGGGAATTTGTACCGCGTAGTCCCCAACAGACAGGTCCCCCCGGGGGTAGGTTGAGGAGGGCTGTCTCAGGGAGGAAAGGGAGGGCTGGGGGTTCCCCCGAAGACGTTGTGGAAAATCACTAGGAAAAAGGGTGTAAAAATCCGGCCCTCACTGGTTTTTTTTTTTGTCCCTTTGGGGTGTAGCCCCTGCCAAGGGGCCCTTTCCCGGGGAGGAGGTGACCACGAATGCCACCCTTTGCCGTTTGGAAAAGGAAAATGGTTTGGGCCCTCAGCCCACTGCATAACATTGGGTGATGAAAACCCCCCGCATAGTTTCGGGATCACCGCTGAACTTTGGGTGGGGGGTGACAGCCCAAACTTGGGTCCCCAAAGGGGCCACGGAAACCATTTAGGCAGGAAAACTTTGGGGGGGTGAATTTCTGCTGAAGGAGAAAGAGGCTTTCACAAGGAGGGGGTTGCTCGAGCTTTCTGGCTTGTGTGCAATCTGGTTTGCGGGTTGCTTGAAACCCCGATTTGGGGGTGTGCTGGCAAAAAACCTGGGAAAGGGGAAATTTTTGGGGGGATCCCCTGGCCGGGTCCTTGGGAACGGTCTTTGGGGGTGGATCCATGGACCAACCCCAGGGGATGACGTAAGCCCCCCACCGGGAGTGGAATTAAGTTTGGGTTTCCCCGGGATTCACCAGAGCCACGCCCAAAACGGGGTGGGCTTGCTGCGGCCCGGGGTTCCACCAGGGCACTACCCCTGGTGGGGTTTTTTGTCGGTGGCGGCCCAAAGGAAAAGGACAGGACGGGAGGCGGGGGGCGTGGTCGTAGACAGGGGGGTAGGACAGGCCCGGGTTTGGTTCGTTTAAAGGTAGACAAGCAGGAGGTCCCGGGGGGCGGGGGAAGGTTCGTTGAAAGGTAAAAAAAGCAGGGATTTGGTACACGGTAAGACAGGAACGCTCGGAACATTTCAACCAAAAAAAATATACAACCCAAGGGCCCCGGGGAGGGCCCGGGAGGGGGGGGCCGGGCTAAATAGGGGGCAGTTCCCCGGCAATTTAACCCAATTTCCGGGGCACGCCCCCTTTTAAAATTTAAAATGCCGGACGCGCCCGTCCCTAGGGGGGGAGGCCCCCGCGCCGGGGGGACGGACACAAGAATGAGCAGGAGCGGGGGCCTTTTAAGTGAGCGCCGGGGGGGCCGAGACACGACGGACCCCCAACCCGAGTGCGGGAAAGGAGCCCCGCGGGAGCAGGGGAAAGGAGCGCCTGCGACCCGGGGCAGTGGCCGCAAAGGGGGGGTCCTTTACCCTGTATGCCAAAACTGGGGAAGTACCTCTTCCCCCTCAAGCCCCGCCTTCCTTTCTGGGGTACCCTCATCTTTTGTCAAGGGGTTCGGATGGTCCACGAAACTGACGGCCGCGTTGCTGGGCCACGCCCTGTCCGGCCCGCAGCCATAAAAGCGATTTCTGGGGTTCTGCAACTATTACCCCCCAATCATTCCCCCAAATTTTCCACGCCCGGGGCTTTCCCAAAAGTGGCTCTCACAAAAAAACATGCTAACCCTCGAGAGGGGGGCCCCCCGAACGAAAGGGGGCATTCCTAAATCAAGCTGGGCTTTGCCATTTCACTGTCCCCCGTTTTCGGCCCGACCCCGCGAAAAAAATTCTCGTGGGAAAATTTAAGCCTCATCAGGGGGGGGCGGAGCAGTTCTCACACAAAAAAGGGCCCCCGGGGAAAACAGTCACGTGTGGGGTTTTTTTCCAAACGTTCTCGCCGGCGGAGAGGAAACTACACTATTGGCGACCCGGGGGCTATTTTGCCCAAAACTGGTTGGAGGGAAAGGCATTAAAAAGTTGGGAAAGGGGCTCGGGCCCTCCCCTCTGTTCTTCCGGATCACAAAAAACCCCCGTATCTCCAGGTCGGCCCCGACTTAAAAAAAATTAAAAAAAAACCCCCCCCGGCCGGTGGTCCCCCCCTCTTTTTCTCCCGGTTTGATTTCCAATCCAATTTTCCCACCCGCAGAAAAAAAAATTTTTAAAGGGTGTGCTTTTCTCTTTGGGGCCCTCGAAGTGGGGGGTGAAGAAACTACTAGGCACATAATTTCCCCCCGAACGTCTTTTCGCTGCAAACTCCGGGGTGACCTCCAAAAGGTTTTCCCCCGGGGGAAGACTACGAAACCCCAGCGCCCGCAGACGTTTCTGAAAATGGGGAATTGCTCTTTAGTGGCCGGTCACCCGGCATCATAAAAAATCCCCTGATACCCCGGTCTATTGTGCCCAGACCTCGTTAAAGATGCAAGGGTTGTTGAGTCCTGTCCTCCTTGCCCGCAAAAGACACCTCGTCTAAGCCGGGGGGCCCTACTCACCCCTTACCCCCCCTACTCAACCATGGTTCCATACCCCAATGGATTCAAAAAACCGATCTCCCCCTTCGTCCCGGTAATCCCGTTGCTGGGTGGTTAAGTCGGTTTTCCAAAATGGACATTTTGTCCCTTTGCCAGGCCTGCCCTCGCCCTGCGCCTGGCGGTGTTTTTTTCCACATTTTTACTGCACGGTTCCCCCCCCAAATTGTTCGGATCGGGGGTGCGTTTTTTCAAATTTGGGGGGCCCTTTTTTCTCAATCGGGGAAATTTATTTCCCCTTTCTACCATCCCCCGACAAATGGCCCGGTGGGAGAGTAACCAGGTTTAGGGGGTTACCTGCGCCCTTTTTTTGGCCGACAAGATGACTGGTCCAACTTGCTTCCGTGGGCGAATTGTCTTCAATTCCCTGGACTTGAATTCCCCTCGACTTCCCTTCCACTTTGTGTACGGTCTGCATCCCCTGCCCACCTTCCCGGGCATCCTGTCTGAGGTTCCGCGGCAGATTCTATGGTCCAGGAATGGGACCATTGGTCCTGAGCTGCCAATCCCCCTCCCTGTTCGGACCGACGAAGGGTCAAGCAGACAAAAGAGAAATCCCCCCCCGGGCTTCTCCCCGGGTGACAAGGTGTGGTGTCGGCCAAATTGTCCCCTCAAAATCCCAAAATTAAAAAAATGGGACCCGCTTTATAGGACCTTTTGAGGTCCTTAAGGCCCCTAAAACCCGGGGGCCTAAAAACTCCGGCTCCCACCTACCATGCGCATCCCGAACTCCTTTCATGTCTCGCCACTAAAACCCCTGATCCTGAATCGTTTCTTCCCCGAAAAGAAGCCCCTCCTTCATCTGTGGCTGATGCCTCTAATGTCTTTGTGGTCAAGCAAATCTTGGGTATGAGGAGGACTAGAGGGAAACGGTATTTTCTCGTTGAATGGAAGGGGTTCGGGCCAGTGGAAAGGTCTTGGGAGCCAGAGGAGAATATTATGGATCGTAGTGTAATCCAGAGGTTCCTCAAGACTAGAACGAGGGGGGGGCCAAAGGGTGGGTACTGTCATGGATGCCTCTGCGCCCCTCGTACCGGGTCGCAGGGGCATCTGTGCCCCGCTGCCGCGCGGCGCCCCGTCCCGCATGTCGGGTCGGGGGTCCACTCAGTCCCCTGCCAGTGCTCGGGTCCACTTACCCGGCCACACTCCTGCTCCGTCTGCTTCTGTCCCTCGGCACGCGCTGTCCCGCTCCCTAGGGCGCGCGCGCGCCGGCAGTGTTAAAGGGCAAGTGCTCCGGTAATTGGCTATTGCCGAGCACTGCCCCTATTTAAGCCTGCCCCTTCCTAACAGCCTTGATGGATCTTTAGTGCCCTTGCCTATGAAAAAGTTCCTGTAGCCTTGTCTTTTTTTACGTGTACCAAACCCTTTGATACCCGTTTATTGAACACGAATCTCTGCCGCCTGCCCTGACCTTCCTGCTGCCCCCGACTACAAGCCTGCCTGACGAATCTGTACTCGCCTACCCCTGGCCGCACCGAAGCAATTCCGCCATTTGGGAAGGACCTAGTAATTTCCCACCGCCGCAGCAAAGTCCATCCGCTTTGCGGCGGGCTTGGTTTGAAAACCGGGCCTACTTAGATTCCCCCTCCTTTGGTGTGGGCTTCCACCATCGCTTGCGGTGGTCCAGCGGATCCACTACCGAGGACCCTTACACATTGTAATTAAAGGGATATAGTTCTCAACTGTCTTCCTTGAGTCATCATTCATCTCCCTGTGATATTTTCTGTGCTGTTGTGTGCTTTTGTGGTGCTCTATGGAGCCTATGTTCTCTGCAGTCATTGCTGTTTGAAAGCCGTTTCCCTTAGTCCTGTAACACTATAAGTCCCAAGTTCTTCTGATGTATTTTATCGCTCTCATTTTCATAACTCAGGTTGTAAGCCTCTGGAAGCAGGACTACAGGAGTGAGGCTTCAAAGATTGCCCTGAAAGAAGTCAAACCTGTTTGGTCATTTGATCTGCTGCGCTCAACACAGGGTGATCCTGATTATAAATCAATCGCAGGGTGATCCCAGCAATTGCTTTTGAATGGATGCTTCAGCTTCACAACAGGCAAAATGAAGCATTACAAGGTGCCCTTAAAGGGGTTTTGCCATGATCTAATGGTTGACGTGGGATCCTCCAAAATGGGTATTTAATCACTTTTCTAAATATATGTCATCAAAAAAAGTGAAGCCTCTGAGAGCTACAGCCTTCCTTATATGCACTTGGTTTCCTGAGAGTTTACATTAGACATGACCAGGAGCTGACAGGAGCTGATCTGGCCTCGCTTGCCTTGTTTGCACTTCTTATCTGATGACAGGTAACATGAACAAGCTTTGAAGGGACTGGGGAGAAAGATCCTTTTTCTTTTGTATAGAAAATCCACTGATTGTAATATAATTATCTGAGTAAACATGCAGATGCTCCCTGGCTCTCTGCTCAGCCCCCTCCCTCTACCCCTGCAGCAGTTTGTGAAGGAATTAAAGAAGGCTGCCTGCTGAGCTTATCTTCTCTCCTAAGCAAATAAGATGGATAAATAAAACGCATATAGCTTGTGCACAATCCAGTTCTCCTCTGTGGATTAGCAACGCAATGTTTGCTCAACTACAGAGACTGAGTATCAGGAGCGTGCATGGGAGGTGGAGCGATGACATCACAGAGGAGGTACTTGTTTTTTTAAACACAGAAACGCAACGCCCCTTTTTTCAAGCCTCAAAAGGGGAGTATCAGCCTGTTAGGCGAGGAACTCACTTCTTGGCAAAACCCCTTTAAATGCAGCGGAGTGGGAGATGGATTATATGTTATGCGCTTTGAAAAACAGTAAATGGTGGACACTACTGTATTCAAGTTATTAGGGTCACTCCTTTCGGCAATGCAAATGCCACAATTTATCATAACTCAGAATAGGAAATATCACCCAATTAAATCTCTACTTAAATACAATGATGGTTTGGTAATAAAAATATCCAAAGTGTTACGAGCCCTTGAGCGGCCCATCAAAGCAGCCAGCGGGTCCTCACTGTCAGCAGCACCCAAAGTGCATGCACACCTCTTCACTCCCTTAAAAGGCTGACGCGCACCACCCAGCATTCCCAGAACTGATCGTTCAGCACCTGATCCTTCCCTTCTATCCGCGCCAGTTTTGTTGTTTAGTGTTAATTTGAGAGGCTTTCTCTGTATGATTTTATGGTATTAACCTTTGGTTTCTTTCTGAACCATTTATGATTAAACTCTACCTGTCCTGACTTTGCTTGTGACACACCCACTTCTCTACCTGTTCCTTTTGTATCACTCCTGCATGTACATCGAGGGTAGAAACCTAGGTTCTTTACTGCAGCAAAGTCCAGATCCGTTGTGTAAGGGGTTGAAGAATGAAAACCAGAAAACTTCTTATACTCCTCTCCTTAGCGGGGCCTTAAAGGGGTTGTCTCACTACAAGGATTGCTGCTTTTTATGTTAAAGATCTTGCAAAAACAAGTCACTTTACAATATGTGTCCATTATCAGTGTCCTACCTATTCCTAGATATCCCCTCTTGTATGGGCTGCATCAGCTCTTTAGGTTGCTATAGCTACAGACCTGTTCAATCTCTCATGATAGGCTGCCAGCACTGGTTGCTTTAGCTACAGATCTGGCTTCTACTGCAGCCTAGTAGAAGCCATTAAACATGCCCCTTAATTCAAAAAGAAACCAAGAAAACAGGACTGATGTAAGATGAATCGATGGAGGGAGACAACCCCTTTAAGCCAAATCTCATGGCTGGCTCAAAAGATCCACTATCTGTTTACCATAAAAAGATTGATGACTATAGAAAAAAAATAATGTAAAATGTGAACATTACTGACCTGAGGAATACTTGGCACATGTCTCATAGAGCGGCCTGCGAATACAGCAGAAGTAATGGAAATGCAGAGCAATAGAAGATCGCTCACCAGAACCAGACAAAGAGGAAGCTGCAAATACAAAACAGACAGGATTGGGTTAATAAAGCTGGTGGACACTTCAGGACATTACTGTTTCTATTGGGAATAGCCATTGATGAGGTATGTCCACAAAAAGATGTGTAGTCAAGTTGTATACCTGATAGCCACAGACAGCAGAACACAAGACTACAGAGCTCTAAGGGTTAAAGTCTGCAAGTAAGAACCAAGCTCCTGTGCTGTTGATAAGACACAATAGGGAGTGAACTCACTATGCCGGCCACTGCTAGAGCAGGGGTCAATAACCTAGGGAAGCTTGTGCACACAAGTAGGAGATAAAAACTTCTCTAACTCTGAAATAAAGCCAAATTAGAAAAGCTATGTATTTGATAATAATATTTACCATTGCCTACATGTACAAAGCTAATCAATGTGATGCGAATACCGCTTTAATGTGCAGTATAATATATTGGGAAACCCCTCAAAAATTACTTATGTGGTAGAGTGGGAAAAAATGCACTTCTACCATTGTTTTTTTGGGTGTTCCCAATGCAGTATAGTTAACATTATGCCTTTTCCTGTGTTTATTTTATTTTACTGTTCCTATCATTGGGTCTGTATAAGGGCCCATTTTTTAGGGGAACCATATTGGGGGCATATGACTATAGATGGGTGAATTGATTCTAACGAAGTGGGCTTCGTTTAGAATTTCAGGAAAACTTCGGTTCTGAACGAAGTCGAACTTTGGGGTACTTTGGGTGAACGAAGTGTGCTTTTCATTGATAAAATGGCTGCGAGCACATGGCGTTACATGGGGCAAAGCACTCTGGGAGGAAGAAGGACATAGCCTGCATGACATGTGCAGAGATGAAGCCAATCAGAGACCGGCGGGATTACTGTGAGTCACCGCACTATATAAGTCTGGACGCGACGATGGGAGCTCACATCCTCTCACTGTATGATTAGGGAAGGTGCTGACGCGGTGATAGCTCTTAACTGAAGAACTGATTTTTATACAGCGATTTTTGTGGAGTGTCTCTGCTTGTCTCAGAGACTGCTTCTCTTAACGTTCTATTTCTAATTTTTTGGGGTATTGGATCTGAAGTCCAGTGTGCGTCCAATGCAGCTGCATATACATTTAAATCCTAATCTGCTCACAAACACATTGAATATCAAGGGGGGTCTAAGCCGTTCCCGTTTTATTCATTTAAAGAAAAAGCGTTTTTACAATACAAATAACTTTATTTTTGGTGCTCAAATTTTTTGGCGCAATTTACTCAAGGGGGGTTTTTAAAGGGTTTTTTTTCGCTGTGGTGCTCCCAAAAAACCGTCATTTTTACCCCAAAATATATACATTTTTTCCCGTAGCCTAATTTACAAGCAAAAGGGTTTAAATTTCAAATTTTATCTCTTGTTGTGTGGCGTAAAAAAAAAACCCCATTGTAACACGCTACAAAGCTAGTAGTTTTGGTGGTCAATTCTTGGGCAATTTAATCCCGGGGTTAATAAGCGTTTTTATTCAGGTGGTGACTCCAAGAAACCGCTTTTCCCCGCCAAAATATATCATTTTTTGTGCCTAATTCAAGCAAAGGTTAATTACAATTTTTTCTTATTGTGTGGGTAAAAAAACGATTGAACAACCCCCAAAGCTAGTGTTTGTGGTGGCCCAAATTTTTTGGCGCAAATTTCATCCCCGGGGTTAATTAAAAGGTTGTTATTCAGCTGTGGTGACTCCAAGAAACCGCCATTTTAAACGCCAAAATATTTACATTTTTCCTGTAGCCTAATTCACAAGCAAGGTTAATTACAATTTTATCTCTTGTTGTGTGGCGTAATAAAACCCCGCAATTGTAAAATGTTTACAAGCTACTAGTTTGTGCGGCTCAATTCTTTGGCGCAATTTACATCCAGGGGTTAAATTAAGCGTTGTTTTTCAGCTGTGGTGATCCAAGAAACCGTATTTTCACCGCCAAAATATATACATTTTTCCTGTAGATTAATTCACAAGAAAAAGGTTATTACAATTTTATCTCTTGTTGTGTGGCGTTAAAAACACCCCATTGTAACACGCTACAAAGCTCGTAGTTAGGGGGGCTAAATTTTTTGGGCCCGCAATTTTACATCCAAGGGTTAACTAAGTATTTTCTTGCAGTTGCACTCAGTAAAAGAAACTTTTTTTTCACCGCACAGAAGAAATTCTGTAGCTTTAATTCATATCCGAAGGTTAATTAAGCAAGTTTGTGCTTTTACATTCAGTAAAATACCACAGAGTTTTTAAACGGCACATACAAGTCAATTTTCCTGCCCATTTGTGGAGCGCAATTTTATCCAAGGGTTACCCAAGCTTTTAGGGGTTCATTTGGAGTCAAATACAGGGTGTGTATTTATTATTACAGATATCTTTTTCAAACAGTGTCTGTACATTTTAGAACAAACAGTATGTCGGGACAGAGAGGTGGGAGGCTCTTCGCCTGCAAGTGGCAGAGGCACAAATATTCCTGGAGCAGGCCCCGGTCCGAGCACACAGCAAGGGGACATCGCACAGGGGTCACTCGGTGAGGCCACAACTGCCCCTGTCATCTAGCGGCCGTGTGCTGACTAGAAACCAAGGGGTTTTTGATTGGTTGAACTAGATCATCCACTTCCTCCCAGATGACATCTGACAACCCCAGCCAAGAGTCGGCGGGAACGTCAGACACAACCTTAGTTGGCTTTGGCCCGGGAGCGGGTCAGCGGCCCTCACCTGTCCTCAACCCGCCTCTGTTTCCCATCCCGGGTTCCTCAGCCCGAGATCTAATTGTGGTCTGGGTCTCAGCGCCACTATATAGCGAGGATGAACAATTTGATGAGGGCAGTCAGCAGCTTATTGTCAGCGAAGAAATGAGGCTAATTTCCCCTGCTTCTTGCAGCAGGGGCAAAGTATAGATGTTGGAGTGGCATGGGAGGTATGTTGTGAGGGGTCAGCCTCTGCATACCAAGACGGTAAAGAGGACAGCAGTGATGATGAAACACAAAAAAATGTTGATGTAGCCGACCGCACTTGGGAGCCGGGTGAGGCAAGGGCTTCATCATTGTCAGGAGAAGAGGGCGTCGGCTTGCGTGTCCCGGGAGCGGCCAGCCAGCAAGTGGGTCGTGTGGCCGTGAGTTAGCAGGATAGCAGCAGTGTTGAGGTCGGGAGCCAAGCGGTCACGGGGTAAAAAACCCGCTTCGCAGGTCCAAGAAAAGTAGCGGCACAGGGGCTCAGCGAGGCAGCGGCGGCAAATAGTCCCTCAGTGCGGAGCATTGGCGGTTTAAAATCCGAACTCAGTGGTATGGAGTTCTTTGCTAAGACACCGGAGGAGCCAATATGGGTATTCGTTGCATCTGTGGGCAGAAAGTGAGCGTGGCCAGGGAGCTAAGTTGGCACCACGGCCCTGCGTCAAAAACCCTGCAGCGTTCACCTTTCCCGGGGGCCTGGGAGAACGTGGGGTCAGATGTGGTAGTCCATCCTGCGCCGCAGCAACAAGCAGCGGCAGCCACAGCAGCGGCCAGGGCACGCATGCCATTGCAGCCAGTCAAGGCTCACCACCCCCTGCCAGAAAAGGGGGTGTTTTTTTC
>JAODAL010054153.1:0-24810 GCA_025379985.1 Phyllomedusa bahiana | reverse complement strand
GGGTAGATGTCCCCCTTTTTCCCCGGGAAAGCCCCCCAAATTGTTGCCAGGCGGGAGCCCCCCCCCTATAGCTAAAAAAAATTTAAAAATTAATAAAACCCAATTTAAACCTCCCCAGGCTCCCTGCACCCCTTGCCAGCTCCCGCCCCGATCCCCTCACGGCGGGGGGGAATTGAGACCCAGGCCGCGCACTCCGGGCAGCCGCACGTCACCCCCCCTTGCCCCACTGACCGGGATGTGCGGCGCACACCCCGGGGGCCCGGAAAAATACGGGGGGGGGGGGAGGAGGGGGCGATCCCTCCGGGCCTCCCCCCTTTCCCACAGGGGAAAACCCCGGGGGGTTTGGGAAGGGCGCAGCGGCCGCTTCACCCGCCTGTAGGGGGGGCCCCCCGGGGGCGCCAAAGTAGCGCCACTAGCGCTACTCCCGGGCCGGCGGCCAAATTTAAAGAGCCCCCCCCCTGCTGGTGGCAGGAGGAATGAAAACTCCCCCGGGAGGGACCCCCCCCCAAAAAAAGGGAGAGTTGGCATGTATGATTTAGGAAAGGTCTTCCTTAATACAGGCAGAATGTCAACAAAACACCTGAGCCCAGGGAAGCTCCCAGGGGAAGGGGATGGGTTTAAAGTGGGGGAGTTGTCATGTACCCGGACGTAAAAGGGGGACCCCCCGGGCTGCCCAAGGGGTGGTAGAGGCTTCCCCCCAGGGAGCGGAGTCTAAGTAGGTGGTTTTTCCCCCAAGACCCCGGGCCCAAAAAGGGGATGGACTTGCTGGGCGGGATTTCTACCAGGTTCGTTACCCCTGACGTAATTGCTTCCCGGGGGGCGCCGAGGTATAGCGTGGGGGCAAAAACCGTCACAGGTTCCCCCCCCCGTAGTGGGGGGAAACAGGCAGAAGGTCAGGGCAGGGGGGCACAGGTTCGTGGTCGTGGACAGGACTAGGTCAGGGCGGGGGCAAGATCCCCTTGGCCCGAGGAACAAAAAGGTTTTTTTGGATAGGGGGTACTTTGGGGTAAGTCAGAACAAGGCTTTTAATGTTTTTCTCTTTTAGGTAAAGGGCCCACAAAAATTTTCGGAAACCCCGCCCCGGGAAAGGGGGCAGGTTTAAAAATTTAAGGGGCCCAGTGCCCCGGCCAAATGGGCCAATTCCCGGGTCATTTGGCCCTTTAAATCCCCTCGGTGCCGGCGCGCGCCCCTTTTAAGGGGTGGGGGGAAGCGCGCGCCGGGGGGGCTTGAACCGCAACGGGGGGGGCCCGGGGTTTAAAAAAAAGGGGGATTTAAAGGGGGCCGGGGTTGGAAGCGCCCCCCCCCCGGGTCAACGGGCGGCGGTTACCGCTCGTGCGGCAAACCACGGGTGTGCCCGCGCCCCGGGACGGGGGTCGCGGGGCCCACCCGGACAGTACCCCCCCCCTTGGGGCCTCCCCCTCCTTCAAAGCCGGGGGAAACCCCTTAAATTTTATGTCACGATCCAGAATATTGCTCTCTGGCCCCTGGACCTCCCCTCGGGCCCGAACCCCTTCCAGAAATGAAAAAAAAACCGCTTCCCTCTGCCCGTCTCAAAACTAGAATCTCCTTTACCGTAAAGACATTGGGGGAAATCGGCCTCAGGAGTGGGAGGAGCAATCCCCAGAGAAGCAAAATTTAAAGGACGACCGGTTTTAGCAAGGAGACATGGAAAAATTTCGGGACCCTCAAGTGAGGGGAAGGGGGAAGGCTTGTATCTATGGGTTAATGAAACCTAAGCACCTCGAATGGCCCCAGGAACCGGGGACCCCCTTATAGCGGGGAAAACCTTAAAAAACGTAAAATATTTAGCCGAAAAACCACACCTTGTCACCTGGCGAAAAGGGGGTTGGGGGCGGAAAAAAAAATTCCCCCTTCCCCGGCTTTTTTTGTGGGGCTTGACCCCTTGGTGCGGGCGGGGCCTGGAGTAGCGAATGGTGATTTTGTTTCCGGGATAGCAGTCAGGCCCCGGGCCCACTCTTCCCCACCAGGGCCCTCCGGGGCACAGAAAGGGGGAGGGGTGGGGGGGGATGTCCCCCCTAACAATGAAGAAAGGAGCAGCACCAGCAAAACCCCCGACCCAAAAGATTTAGGGGGAAAACCGCCCAGGGCAAAAAGTGGCCCAATCATCCTGGCGTGCGGAAAAAAGTGGCCCCGGTTGAAAACCTGGGGTTTTTTTTTTACCTCTCCCCTTGCCCTTTGGGACTGGGGGGGGTACTGAAAAAAAATCCATTTTTTATTTTTTAATTGGTTACGGGGACGCCAGAATCTGGAGAAAAATTAAACGCAGGGTCCGACCCTATGTCCCGGGGGAGCCCAGGGCAGCCGGGGGAAAAAAAAATATGAAAAAAAAATAGACTGGCAAGGTGAGGACCCTGAGGGGGGGGCCCCGGGCAGAGGATTTGAAGTGGGAAACCCCTTTAAAAAACCGGGTCTGAAACCCCCCCCAAATAAACGGTGTTCCCCAAGAAAAAGGGAGGGAGACCCCTTTAAAAAATTTCAGGGCCACTTGGGCCCAAGACAGCGGGTTTATAGGTAGAGGCAGGAGCAACCTCCCGGGTTTGAACGGGGAAAAGACTTTTTCCGGGCACAGAAGCCGGCCCCACGAACTCACGAACACCCGGGGGTTTGGGGCTCGGCCCCCCAAGAAAGAATCGAAGATAAGAGCGGGCCCTTTGAAACTCCGGGTGCCCCGCCATAGGGGAAAAGAAAGACCCCATGACAATATCTTCTTCCGAAAAAGCGGAGGGAACGTATGCCCTTCCCGGGGGGAAAATTTGCGTTGTAGACCCATTGGTCGGGGGATGACCGTTCTGGGGGATAATGTGCCTGGAGGGGGGTTCATTCCCATCTCATCCGATGAGGGGAGAGAGCTTTCCGGCCTTGACATTTTTTCCCCCCAGGGCAAAAATAAATAAAAAAATTTTAAACCGGGAGAAGGAAAAAGGGGACCAACGACCGGGCGTGGATTTAAGCTTTGGGGCACCCTGGGTTACAGAGTTTTTTAAAGGTCGGTATAGTTCGACAGGGTGACGAGCCCCCCCCCAAAAAATATTCCATTTTCCCCAGTGCCGTTTGATGGCCGGGAAATTTCCCCCGGTCCCCGATAGAGAAATTTCCCTTTTCATAAAGGGGAAAAAACTTTTAGAAAAAAACCCCCGCAAGTGGGGGTCTTGCCTTGGGCCCTTTCTGGGAGAGTATCCCCGGGCCCCCCAAACTGGGGGAGGCGTCGCCCCTCAAAAAAAAATGGTTGTTCAGAAATTGGCCGAGGGGAGCACTGGCGCAGGGGGAAAAAGGCCCACATTTTAACTTAGAAAAGGTTCCCTCGGGCCGCGGGTTTCCCAGAGCTTAGGTTTTGAAATTCTTTTTGGGTTTAAACCCCACTAGGGGGGATACCAGCGGGGAAAAATGGGTTATAAATTCCCAAAAATTATTTGGCGAACCCCAGAATTTTTTGGAATGGCTCCAGCCCCAAAGGGGGCGGGCCACTGTGGGATGGCGGGACAATTTCCCCGGGGTTTCCCATCTGTGGGCCCCTTTTTCAGAAAAGGGATGTAGCCGGGGAAATGGTAGGCTCTCCCCTTGATGAAACGGGCCCCACTTCTCAATTTTGGGCCCATAGAGGGCGGTGGCCCTTGGGACGTTTTGGGGCCCTGGCGCACGTGAATTTTAGGGATTAAAGGGGCCCCGGGGGGAAAAAAACCCAGAATGCCCCGTAAAGGGGTACAAAAACCCACGCATGTGTACAGGAGGTCCCCGGAAGATGTAATTGACAAACTCTTGGAAAACGGCTGGGGCTTTCCCCCAGACCCCCGGAAGGCCCCTTGCCCAGGTACCGAAGTGCCCGTCGGGGGTTTTAAAAGGGGTCTTCCATTCGTCGCCCTCCGTATCCGAAGGGAGGTTAAAAGCCCCTCGCGGTCCAGTTTAGTAAAGCCCTTTGGCACCTCGTAACGGTAAAAAAGGGTTCCGTGATAAAGGGGCCGGGGGATAGCGGTTCTTTCCCCTTTGATCTTGTTGAGGCCTCGATAGTCTATGCAAGGAAGAAAGGTTTCCGCCCTTTCTTACCCACAAGAAAACCCCGGGCCCCCAGCTGGAGAGGGAAGGACTTGGGGGAAAAACCCCCCTGGGATTCCCTTGATATATGTAGACTTAGCCAAGGTCTCGGGTACCGACGGGGGGTTAAACCCTGAACGTGGGGAAGTCCCGGGCAGAAGATCAATAACGCCCGAAAGGGCGATGGGGGGGGGCAACGTCTAAAGCTCCCTTCTGGGAGAAAAATTTTCCCAAGGTTTGGTTTTGGTGCAGGAAAAACCCGTCAAGGCTTAGACGCCCCCCGAAGAAGGGGTAAGCCCCGGGGCCCGGGGGTGCCCCCCAAAACCGAGACGACACCCCAAACCCCCAACTCAGGACTTCGCCCGTCTCCCAATCGAGCAGGGGAGCGGGCGTTGCAGCCACGGGGACCCAGGAGAATGGGGGGAGGAGGAGGGGGGTAGAAAGTAAAACGCAAGTCTTCCTTATGCAGCCCCCCTACTTTTTGGGCCAGGGGCCCCTTTTGGGAAAACCAAAATTGGATCCTTGAAAATTTCTCTCCCCCTGACCCGAGCAAAATGAGTGGGGGCTTCCCCCAGGGGGGATCAAGGGGGTTTTTAAATCGGGGTTTACCAGGGCAGCGTCCAAGAAATTTTCCCAGCAGACCCAGAGCCCGGGAAAAAGCAGTTCCCTTGAAACGGGCCCACCGGGCCCCATTTCCGAGGGATCAGGGGCTTGGTTCGGGGGGCGGGGAAAAGGGGTTTTTGCTTTCCCCTAGGGACGCCTCTCCTACGACCTGGGGCCCGCCCTTTTCCCCGGACGCTGGGGGTTCCCCGTGGGCGGGATCGGGCGGAAATGGTCTGCACTGCCCAAAAAGAAAAAAAGATTCTCCCCCACGTCCCCGGGTTTTAGCTCAGTTGTAGACAGGTGGGCGCGTTTCCCACCTCCAGGGCCCTTTTTGGGCCGGCAGGTCCCCCCCCCCGGGGGGGCAAACCCTGAGGCGGCCTTTGAAAAAATGGGGCCAGACGAGGAAAGGGGAAAACGGGGTCTACCCTTTTCCCCCTTTCCCCTTCCCGGGAAGTTCCCCGGGGCTTCCCGAAAAAAGGGATGTAAATCCGGGGGGCCCAAGGGAGAAAAGGGTTCCCACTAAAGGAAGACGGGAGACCCCGGGCCGGATGGGGCATCCTTGACCGGCGGGAGAGGCCCCTTAAAGGGTGGCAGTAAAACGCCGGCTTCATTCCACGATAACTCGGGAAACCCCAAAATGGGGGAAACGTTTCGGCATAATCGCCTACAGAAGAGTCCCCTTGGCGCAGATTTAACAAGGCGGGCTCGGGAGACGAAGCCCGGGATGGTTCCTCGAAAACGCCCTGAAATCGGTGAGGGAATGAAGCCAGGTTAGCTGTGACCGATCGTCCTTCCCCCGGGGGGGGGTAGCCCAGGCCCGGGCTTTCCCCGAGAGAAGGCTTTGCCCCGAACCCCCACCTTAGACCGTTCGGGA
Organism: Phyllomedusa bahiana; assembly: GCA_025379985.1. Taxonomy (NCBI): domain Eukaryota; kingdom Metazoa; phylum Chordata; class Amphibia; order Anura; family Hylidae; genus Phyllomedusa; species Phyllomedusa bahiana. The sequence continues at coordinate 19,283 of JAODAL010054153.1, read as the reverse complement.
GGAAATTGGTTTTTCCCCTTAACTCAATATGCAGGGGGCATTGGGTGATAAAGCTCCTGCAGGGCCCTTGGGGGTCCCATCGAATTTGGTCCGGGATAGAGGATGGAGCCCCCTGGCCAGGGGTTGGAGCTGAAACCGGGTGAGCAACGGGGGGGCCACGGGAGCGGGTTGCTGCTGCCGGGCGGCCAGGGCTGCGCATCAATTTGGGGGAGAGATGCTGAAATTGCTTGGGGGGCGAGCCCAGTGTTGTGACTGCTGAGCCCCCCATGGGGGTGGGGCAGCGCCCCCAAAAGGGAGACACCCTTTGGGGGGGATCCAAGGCCGGGTCTTGCTGTCACGTACCCGGACGTGGGAAATGGGCCAATGGGGCCGCCGCAAATGATGGGGTAAGCCCCGCCAGGGAACGGAAACTAAGTAGGGCCCCCCTTTTTTTTACCAGAGCCCCCCGCAAAGCGGGGTGGACTTGCTGCGGCGGGGAACCCATTTTGTTACCCCTGACGGACTTGCTTTCGGGGCAGCCAAGGGGATTGCGTGGGGCAAAAAACCCTTTAGGCAGGGTCGTGTCGGGGACAGGCAGAAGGTCAGGGCAGGCGGAAAAGGTTGTGGTTGTGGACAGGCACAAGGTCAGGGCAGGCGGCAAGATGCGTTGGGCGAGGAACGGGAAACTAATTTGGGACGGTAAAAACGGTTTAAATCAGAACAAGGCTAGTAACGCTTTCTCTATTTGGCCCAAATGGCCCCTAAAGATCCAGCAAAAGCCCCGGAAGGGGGGGGCTTAAATAAGGGGGAGTGACCGGGAATAGTCAATTACCCGGGGCACGGCCCCTTTTAAAACTGCAGTGCCCGGGGCGCCCCCGCGCCCTTTGATGTCGGGGACGCTTTCGCAGGGGGGTTGAGACCGCAAAAAAAGCGCCCCGGGCCCGGGGAAGTAGGGGAGGAGCCGGGCCGGGGGGGAGCCCTCCCCCCGCCCCCACATGCGGGCGGCGGGCCCCCCGTGCGGGCCCACGGGTGTGCCCGCGACCCCGGGGGGGGTCCCGGGCCACACGTGGACAGGGGTGAGGGAAACCAAAAGGGAAACGTTTAAAAAATTAAGTGAAATAATTAAACGGAAAAAGAGGGGATTCAATACAGCAAGAAAAGCCTGATAGACGCACTTCGGGACCTTACTGCTAAAGCTAATGTTATGTAAACAAACAGGGAGCTGAAAGAGATCACACGCCAAAAGGACGCTAAGCTCTGCCCCGGGAAAATTTTCACGAAAAAGCAAACTATAACTTGTGGATTCTTTTTAAACAAAAGAGAAACACACCAGCAGCTTGAAAGCTTCTCATGGTCTGTCATCAGATAAACGGGTATCTAATCACATAAAACTAGTTTATTCTGTTACAAAAGAAAACATATTGCAACCCGGTGCCTTAAAAAACTTCTCCCGCTCATTTCCTCAAATAAAAGCCTCTCGCGCAACCCCGCCAGCCTTTCGGGCCGTACTATAACGTTTTGGAAGTCCCAAAGGGGCTGTGGGGAAAGGTTTAAACCCCTTTCGACTGCAATTTTTGTAATAAACATTATTTAGAAAAGGATTAAAAACCCATTTTGGGGGTTTCCCCGTAACATTACATGTGAAAAACCCCCTTTAAACCTTTAGAGCGTTCTCCTTTTTTCGGGAACGGAATTTTCAACTTTTGTCAGCCTTTTTTGGGGGACTGAAAACTATCTTTAGTCACCCCAGTAAAAAAACCCCTTTGCTCTCTTTTCCTTCACCAAATCGGAAGTTGAAATTATTGTCAGCGATTTTAAAAAGATACAAGCAAGGAGTGATGCCAGTGCACTTGTGTTCATTTTAGGGAGTGAATGGAGAGATAAGCACATGTGGAAATAATGTGATGGAAAATATCTCGCCTTACTCAGTGGTGACAATTTAAGCTTGTCAATACACTGCTTTAAATTCTTCACAGCGCATTCCTTTTTTTGAAATTGCAACAACGCAGCCATATTGGAGGATATGAAGAACTGTCTTTAGTCACCCAGTCACTTCCACCCTGCAGTGGACAGAAAGGTGGTCGCCGGGGCCAGCTCTTGTTTTTTTCTTGAGAGCTGAGGTTAAAAAGGGACAGGTGAATGAAAGGCATCGCTGCGGGGGTCACCTCGTTCCCCGCACCCGCCCAGGGTGGGAGAAACATGATGGGAATACTAACCCAATTCTTGAAAATTAAGCTTATCATACAAAAGCTTTAACTTTTCCCCCAGCTCCTTCCTTTTTACGGGAAACAGGAATTTTCAAACGCAGCCATATTGGAGGATAAGGAACTGTTTTTTGTCCCCATCACTTCCACCCGCAGTGGCAGAAAGGAAACAACAGCGCACTCTGTGCTAATTCCTATGAGGTGAATGAAGAGCACCATCCAACCCCCTTTTCCCCGCACCAGCAGGGCAAAAAACGGAGGGGAAAATACTTACCCTAACTCAGCGGGGACAATTTAAGCTTATCATACACATGCAGTTAATTCTTCCCAGCTGCTCTTCCTGTTTTTCAGGAAACAGGAAGTTCAATACTGAGCCATTTTGGGAGGATATGAAAATGCTTTAGTCCCCCCCAGTCACTTCCCCCCCTGCAGGGACAAAAAGGTAGTCACCAGGCAGCCTGTGCTAATTTCTATGAGGTGAAGGGAGAGAGCAGCGCAAGCACGCATGCGTGGCTCTGTGCTAATTCCTATGAGGTGAATGGAGAGAGCAGCGCATGCGCGACCACCTCTGTTCCCTGCACCGCACGGAAGAAAGGGAGGGGAAAAATATTTACCTAACCCCGGGGGGACAATTTAACTTTCATACACTCATTTTAATCTTCCCAGCTGCTCTTCCTGTTTTTCAGAAAAAGAAGTTCAACTACTGTCCAATTGGGGGGTTTTAAAAACTTCTTTATCACCCATCACTTCCACCCTGCAGTGGACAGAAAGGTGGTCGCACTGCGCACCTGTGCTATTTCTGGGGTGGGGGAAGAGAAGCCAGCGCCCCACCCTGTCCCTGAGTCACCGTAGGGGGAATAAAGTAAGGGGAATGCCCCCCCCTAACCGGGGTGATAAAAAAAAGCTTGTCGTACACATATCCAAAAATGTCCACATATCCTCGGAATTATAAATGCAAAACTCCTTCTCTTTTGGGTTTCCATTCATTTCAATGGAGGCCAAAACCAGGGACAATACAAAATAACAAAATTTTTTTTTCAAAATTAAAAAAACAAATTACCCGACTTTTAAATTTTTTCTCATAAACCCAAAAACCTAAAAACCAAAAAATTAATTATCCAGCTCCGCATTCACAATGTTTTCCTTATTTCATTAGCTCCGTTTAAACCCCGCCCCCAGGATTGAGGACGCCTGGTAAAAGTTTTCCACAGGCCAAAAACATTTACCTTCATTACTATCCCCCCTTTAAAAAACCATTTTCCAGGGGTACATATTAATGTTTCAAGGGCTCAGCAAAACCCATAACAATCTTATGACGCATGCAAACTTTGCAAAGTAGAGTAGATTAAAGATGAAAACTTTAATAACAATTTATGTGTTATTTTAAAGATGAAAATTTGGAAGGGCATGTTTTTTTTTTTTTTAACCCCCTTACCGACAGTTTAGAGTGGGGTTAAAAAGGGTTTTCACCCCTGTTTCACAGAGCCACAGGCATTTCCTCACTCTTCCTGGTTAGACTGTGGGTGGTTCTGTAGCAGTGATAAGCATATCAGCTCCGTTTTCACAGCTCTTCTAATTGCACTGACTTGAAGCAGGAACTTATCTTAAGCATATCAACCCGTTTCACGCTCCTTATTGCGTGACTGAAGCAGGAGATCTTTTCTTAGAAAATTCAGCTCCTAATCACAGCTCCCTTATTAAGTGCAGAGAGCAGGATTTTTTACAAGCAGAGAGCTTCAGAGTTCAAAGTAAAAGTAATTAGTCCCTTTGTTAGAATAACACATTCTGTTCCCCTGCCACGCCCCGGGTGAAGGGCTCCCTGCTCTAATAAAGGCAAAGAGCAAGAGAAAGGGGGGGGGCAGACGGAACCAAGAAACCTGTGCGCAATAAAATCTCTCTTATTTCCTGACCAACATAACATGAAAAGTTGAATGTATTTGGGAAAAGTCTTGATTTAATGTTCCCTAATCTTTGTAGTAGAAGAGTGAAGAAATCAGGCGATACCTTTTAGAGGCTAACTGAATATATTTGATGGTGAGCTTTCGAGAGTACTAGCTCCTTTTTTTCAGACAGTTTTATACAACAAACTGAAAATACACAGACTTTTTATACACAAAAGACATGGATCTTAAAAAGGATCTTAGAATTCCTAAAAATAACAAAATGCAATAAAAGTAGAGCAGTTATTTACAACAGGTCAAGAAATAAACAGTCTGGAAACTTGTGAGGCCGTGACAGGAGTGATCGTAAATTATTTTCTTATTTCTATATGCAATCAGGGGAGATTTGTTACTCTCACAGTTCACACATAGTTTGACATGAAGCTGGCATGAATATTTAAATCATTTTGCAGAGTTTTAAATTTTTGCATTAATTTATATTCCCATTCCTTTCTCTCCCTCTGAGTCTTAAAATTTCCCATTAAGATTGTAACCTGTAAATCATCAATGGAGTGATTTTCTCCAGAGAAATGTGCGGCCACTGGGAGATCAGTTCTGCTGTTGTTAATGGGGAATCTGTGTGAGTTCATACGCTGACTGAGTCTCTGCCCTGTTTCCCCCACATAAAGGCCTGTGGTCGGACATTGCACACACATAATGAGATTATACCACATTGCTAGACCTGCAGGAAATGTCCCCTTATTCTGTGCACCTGTTGGGATTGTGGGACAGGTACACTGTCAGCGGTGTGGATGTTCCTGCAGGTATTGCACCTGTTCTGCAGGTAGGGTGAGGTGCCATTTTCAGTTGGGGCCTTCAGAGCACTCCGGACAATAATGCGCCGCAGGTTTGGTGGTTGCCGAAAAGAAAGGAGAGGGGGGACTGGGAATATGTCTTTGAGTCTGTTGTCCCTATGTAGTACAGGTTGGAGTTCCTTGGCAATCTTTCGTAGGATCTCCAGCTGTGGGTTGTAGGTGACAACTAGGGGCACTCGTTCTTCATTCTGGGTCTCTTTGTACGTGAGCAGACTGTCTCTGTTGATGGCTGCTGCTTTGCTGATTTGGTTGCCTATCACTTTTGGTCTGTATCCAAGTTTGAGAAATTGTTTCTTTTGTTTCTCCAGGATTTCAGATTTCACTTTGCTTCTGAAACAGTCAATGTATTTATCCAGTGCTGCATTAATGTGGTGTATCTAATCATGTGTGTGCAATGTCCGACCACAGGCCTCTAGGTGGGGGAAACAGGGCAGAGACTCAGTCAGCGTATGAACTCACACAGATTCACCATTAACACCAGCAGAACTGATCTCCCAGTGGCCGCACATTTCTCTGGAGAAAATCACTCCATGGAAGATTTGCAGGTTACGATCTTAATGGGAAATTTTAAGACTCAGAGGGAGAGAAAGGAATGGGAATATAAATTAAAGCAAAAATTTAAAACTCTGCAAAATGGGTTAAATATTCATGCCAGTTTCATGTCAAACTATGTGTGAACTGTGAGAGCAACAAATCTCCCCTGTTTTGCTATAGATAAGAGAAATAATTACTGATCACTCCTGTCACGCCTCACAATTTCCAGATGTTTATTTCTTGACCTGTTGTAAATAAACTGCTCTACTTTTATTGCATTTTGTTATTTTTTTGGAATCTAAGATCCTTGAAATCATGTCTTTTGTGTATAAAAAGTTGTGTATTTTCAGTTTGTTGTATAACACTGTCTGTAGAAGGGAGCTAGTCCTCTCGAAAAACTCACCATTTAAATATATTCAGTTAGCCACAAAAGGTTTTCGCCTGATTTCTTCACTCTTCTGCTACTTTCTATGGCTAACACGGTACAACATTATACTACTAATCTTTGTAGTGAGACAACCCCTTTAAGCCAGCTCCATAAGCGGCGAGGGCAGGCTGTTAAATACAGCTGACACCCACTGCTATCAGCATGGATTGGATACGGCTCTGATCCCTGCTGTCTAACCCTTTAGACACTACAGCATCTAAATGAATGAGGAATTGTGGGCAGTGAGCGGTGGACATAGAAGCCAATAGCCTAACAAGGACTTCCATAGGTGCCATGTTAGTGCTCCTATTACTCCCTACGATAGGGAGCAATAGGAGAATCATCTTTCTACAGCTTTATGTATATTATGCAGAACGGTGTACAAGTGATCATGTTGGTCAAGTACCCTAGGAAGATTACATGTATAAGCAAAAAAAAAAAAAGTTCAGAAATTAAAAAAAAAAATTAAACGTTGAAAACCATTTTACAAATAAAAAAAATAAAAAATGTAGAAAGTTACATAGAATTGGAATTGCAGTGTCCGTGAAAGTCTGATCTAATAAAATATCATATTTATCCTTTAGGCTGAACACTGTACAAGAAAAGAAAGTCCCAGTGCCAAAATAGTGGGGGCTTTTGTCCCCAAACATCAGAATAAAAAGTGATCAAAAAGTTGCATCTATCCCAAAATGGTACCAATACTGACTACACTCGTTCAGGTCCATAGGTAGAAAAAAGGAACAGTATTACTGTACCATATTGAAGGCAGGAAGGATAGGGTCATGTATCACGAGATTTTGGCCAACAACCTCCTTCCCTCAGTAAGATGGCCATGACTGGGTCTTTCAGCAGGACAATGACCCAAAACACACAGCCAGGGCAACTGAGGAGCATTTCAAGGTCCTGGAGTGACCTAGCCAGTCTCCAGACCTGAACCCAATTGAAAATCTCTGGAGGGAGGGGAAATTCAATGTAGCCAAGCGACAGCCGCGAAGATCTATATGGAGGAGTGGGTCAAAATCCCTGCTGCACTGTGTGTGCAAACTGGGACAAGAACTACAGAAAACAGTCGACCTCTGTAATTGTAAACAAAGATTTCTGGACCAAATATTAAGTTCTGTTTTTATATTGTATCAAATAAAATGCAAATTAATTATTAAGAAATCCAACAATGTAATTTTCTGGATTTTTTTTAGATTCTGTGTCTCACAGTTGAAGTGAACCTATGATAAAAAAAATGCAAAATCGCCAGTGTATCAAATACTTATTTTCCCCACTGTAGTAAAGATTAAAATGTATCTCTAATTAAAGTGCAAGGACCTGGTGTCTATTTCCTCTTCCCAGCCCTTCCCATGGACCACGTCATTAATCCATCATCCTATTTTAGCAAAAAATTTAGTTCCTCTGGAGAGAGAAGATTAGAACAGCATTTTTAATACACAGAATGCCTACATAGTGAATACAGAGGTGTCTTCTCTAGTATACTCCCAGTACAGTACATATGAAAATAATACAGAATGGGTGACCCCATAGCGAAAAAAAATCAGAACAGACCCCTAGTTGTAGTGCAAGACTTAGAGTCTTTTTCCCTCTCCAGGCCGTTCCCATGAATTAATTCAACTAATAATGCAGTTACTCTGGAGCCTGGACCAGATTTTTATCTCTCAGTATCAAAAAGGTCAACCAGGGCTGGGCTGCTCTTTCTATGGGCCCTGTAGGTGCTAGATGGTCCGTCGCTAAGGAATTAAGGAGCACTCCTTTTTTTTAGGTAAACAATTTTGATTTCTTCATTGACAATAACCAAAAGAGCTCCACTGTTAAGTTCACAGTATACAGGCGTTCCCCGACTTACACCGCTCCGACTTATATCTGTCACATACGGTAGTTACAAACGGAGACTTATGGGGCATGCTGGCACTTGTAGTTCCATGTTCCACAGCAGATAGCAGCTGTGGAACGACAAGTTCCAGCATGCCATCAGCACATGAGGTTAAATCTTCTTAACAAGGGCACAGATAGCAAAACAAATGTAAAAACCCTTCCCTGCACTATCCAAAACTAAAAAAAAAAACTTTTGTGCTGGAGTTACATTTAATAAATATACCTGTTCCAACTAACATACAAATTCAACTCAAGACCAAACCTACAGTCCCTATCCCGTTCGTAACCGGAGGACTGCCTGTATATAGTACAAGTCACTGTGAGATAAAGATAAAAAAAATAACTGATCTAGGATATAGAACACCCATCAGTCATAATACACAAAGGACAAAAAATAATTACATGTGAGCAACACCACCAAGTTAATAGATAAAATTATTAACACATAATATCTCCATCAACTGGTGTTTGCCTATGCAAAGCAGTAGTAGATCAAGGAAATATATATGTATCCTCCTCTATATGCTAATAGTAGATCAGGGCAATACATATATATTCTCCTCTATATGGTAATAGTAGATCAGGACAATATATTTATTTTTCCTCTTATTTTGGTAATAGTAGATTAGGGCAATAATATGTTTCCCTAAAAAAAGAATCGGAAATAATATGTATTTTTCCCTTAAAGGTAAAGTATCAGGACAAAATTTTTTATTTTCCTCTTGGGGCGTTTAAAAGTTTAACTTTTTTTTTTTTTTTTCAATGACGCAGCTGTATGAGGCCTTGTTTTATTCGAGACAAGTTGTACTTTATGGGGGAATAGTTTTTTTTTTTTAATTACACTTATATAATTAATTTTGCGGGATTTTTTTGTTTTTTTTTTAACATTCAATTTTATTAATAATTTTTTTTTTTTAATTTGGTTTTACTTTTTTTGGTACCAATTTTTAGGGGTTTTTTTTTACCTTTTTTTTTTTTTTACTTCCATGAAGGGAGAAGGGTTTTTTAATTTTTTTTTTTAATTTTTTTTTTACACTTAGTAATGTATTAGATATTCAATTTGTAAAATTCTAAACTGTTCAGTCTGACACAGGCAGTGATTAGGGCAGCACACAGTGTGTCCTAATCACTGGCTTCTTACACAGCGCTCTGGGGGGCCACGCTAGGTCCCGAGCTGACTGTGCAGCCCTTCCCGGGCTCTGTCGGGTGACCGGGTGATCCGATCAAACCCCCGGGGCAGGGAACAGGGGGTAAACCCTTTGATTGCAGCTGCTACCCGGTGCTCGCAGGGGATGCTCTGGGATCGGGGGTGTGTAGTACACCCCGATCCCAGCGCAAATTGCGGCGCCGGGCGCCGCAAACCCCGAGGTCTGCAGCGACGCAAAAGAGTTGCTGCAGACGAAACGGGCCCACACGGCCGCCGTCAAAAGACGGTGTGAGCGGTCGTTAAGGGTTAAAGCCTCCCCTGAACATAAGACCTAGCAGCAGTCATTGCTACAAGAGCACCTATCACCTCCACACAAACACATACAAATTGATAGTAGATGAAATGATAAGACTTCTCAAATACATGTCATTAAAAATCCATAGGATTTAGCTCAGTATTACAGGGAGAAAGGGGTTTCCCTTCACTTTGTAACTCAGGAGATCCTACAGGAAGCTGTGGAAGCTACCAACTGTGCAGGGGGAGCTGGCTGTGTAGCTGCTTGTACAGGGTGATCTGAGTCTCTCACTACATACAGTGCAGGCACAGCACAGTGACGAGATAGTGTGACTGAGGTTACCCGTTGATTCAGAGTTTGCCTGGTTATGCTGATGTTTGTGATGATAAATTATGATTTTTTGTTCAACAATAAATGTGAATTCTTGTTCATGGAAAAATAAGACAAACCCCTTTGGAAAAAAAGACCCGTGCATTTTTGGCCCAAAAATTTTTATAGCCCTTGTCTTTTTTTTTGGGGAAAAAGGGAGGGTATGTTTTTCCCCCTCTATATGGTAATACCCAGATCGGGGGCTTATATACTTAACAGAAAAAAAAAACAAAGCCTTAACTTCAGGCTTAAAGAAAAAAAACGCCTGCTGGGCTAAATTGCTAGTTTCACAAGTTTTCCCCCAAACTATGCTTATTTGGGCAAAAACAGCATTGTTAACACAAGCAAGGTTTTGTTTCCACAGCGGGAACCCAGGCCCCCCAAAAACACGGGCCCTGTAGGTTCAGGTTTATGGGCCCTTTGAGCCCCCCTCCCCTTGGGGGTGGGAGTGGCCACAAAACCGGGCCCTCTTTGACCACTCCAGAAAGCCGCCCGGGGACCAAGGCTTTGGGAAAACCGTTTTATACTAAACATTTTCGTAGCTTTAGTGCTACTGACACACAAGGCTGTCGGCTTCCCTTCACCGGCCCCCGGTGAAAACGCATCGGGCCCAGGTACCCCCCTAAGGCAGCAAGGGAGGGGGATTTTGGGGGAAAAATATATTTCCGTAACTTTTCCCCCCTGTCACTGCCCCTCCCCATTACCCCCCCCCCCTCTTTTACGAACCTTTTGGGGGTCGGACAAAATTGGCCCCCCCATTCAATGCTTTTCTGGACAGAGCTTTCGGGCATTGCTTGAATTTTAAACCCGCTCTGTGTTCCACTTTTTAAAATTTAAAAATTTTGAGATTTAAGGGGGAAACCCCCTTGTGCCCTCGGGTTTCTCCCCTTTTCCCTTGAGAACCCCAAAATAGCGGAGAATAAATCGGAAATTTAACTTGAAGAGGCGACCCTAGAAGTTAATACCTAGGGTTCAAGACCCAAATTTGAGGGCCAAACATCCCCCTTCAATATACTATAATTTTTTTCCGCTGGTGTGGTTTCCTTTGTTTAAGTTTTAATGACGGGAGGCCCCTCTCTCCTTACTTTTTGGGGAAAAGAATGCCCCCGGGGTCCCAACGTCAAAAGTCCGTTTTTTACAATGAAGCCCCTTTTAAAAAATTTTCGGTTTTTAATAAACCCCGGACGTCTGCAGGGGGCCTGTTTTAAAATTTTTGGGAAGGGTTTTTTTCTGCCTCTGGGGTCCTTTTGACCATAACGGGAATTCCCAAGGGTTTTTAGTAAAAATTTCTGTTAGGGGTTTTGCGGTATACTGGAAAAAATTTTTAAAATAAAGCCCCCGAAAAATACCCACAATCCCTAAAAAAAACCCTCTAAACCTCCCTTTTTTTTGGTGGGTTGTGGCCCGCCCTTGTATTGCTTCAATTTTTTTTAAAACTTGAGGTTTTAGGGCCCCCCTTTGCCATTATGTCCCCAAAGGTATCGGGCTTCCTTTAAAGCCCTTAAGGGCGCTTTTTTTTGGGGTTTGGGGTTTTAAAGTCCCGCTTCTTAAGTGAACCCCAGTACACCCTGTCCCTTTGGTAGGGGGCTCCCCCAAATTCTTGCTGAAAAATGATATCTTTCCAAAGTATCCCAAAAGGCATACTGCGAGGGGGTTTTAGGGGACATCCAATTAGTTTTGAAAGGTTCGGGGCCCCCTTTGCAACCCGAAAGGTAAACGGGAAGTACTGGCAGCCCTTTGGGTGTAGAAAAAAAAGGGGGTCTTCTCTTTGGCCCTTTCTTTTGGGGGGGAAACCCTCCCCTTTTAACCTTTTTGGTTAGTTTCTAGGGGGGGAGAAGTCCCCGGGCAGGGGCCAAATTTCTCTCAATTATTTTTTACACCTTGGAAAGGGGTAAGCTTTAAAATTTTGTTTACTAAATTTATTTTCGGAATTTAATTACAGAATCGTAATGAGCCACCGGTTTTGGAAATAAGTACGGATAGGGCTTGACCATTCATGGGGGGACTCCTCAATTACCCAAAGGTTTCTAAAAATTTTCCCGGACCTCCTCGGGAATTGGCCTTTCAACGTGTTCGGGGAAACTGGGAAAGGGGTTTTAACTGGCCCCTTTTCCCCGGGGTTCGGGTTCCCGATATTGCCCTTATGACATCTGTATCCCCCCGGTAGCTCTGAAAATACATCCTTATTTTTTTTGTATAAAACCCCCTGGTTTCTTGTTTTTGAGTTTTCCCGAAAAGTGAGTCTGAAAATTAAAACCTTTGGGGAGGGGCCCTCAAAGGGGACTCACAGGCATTTAGGGTCTCTTGCTTTCCACGGTTTAATCGGGTTGACGTGGTAAATTTTTCGGGGTTTCCCGCTTACCGGGGGGTTTATTTAATTAAATTCAGGGCCCCCACCTTTTTCAATCCCCTTAAATAGGGCCTTCCCAAATTTTGCTAAAAAACCTGCCTCTTCAGAAAGGTATCTTTTAGTAACACCCGATCGCCGGGGTTTAAAAAGCTCCAAACTTGGGCCTTTAATTGTTACAACGGCTTTGAGCCCCCTTTGTGTTGCTGTAGGGGGTTCCCCTGTTTTTTGGGGCATGAGGGCCCAGCTTCCTATCTTGCATTTGGGAGTGTGTTCTTAACACTACGGTGGGGGTGGACCCCTGCCCCCGGGTTTTCCCCTTTCCCGATGCCCAAGGGGGCCCACGGGGAAGCCCTCCCATTAAACCAATAAAAGGGCGAAAAACCAGTGGACGTTTGGGGGTTACTTCCCCGGTTTGAAAAATTTTAAATGGGGAAAGACAGTCCCGTTTTTTCCCGCCCTTTAAATAACCACCCCCCCTTTAACATCCCTTTTTAAAAATCTTGTTGAATCTTTCAAAAAGGGACCGTTGTTTGGGGGTGTTACCAGACGAAAGCAAGTGTTTAAATTTTTTCCAAGTTTGCAAAATCCCTATTTACCTTGGAAAAAAAGGGGGGGGCCCCTTTGGGAATCTGTAAGGGATCTCCTTTGGGTATGCCAGTACGAGAGAACATTTGAAACGCTCCTTGCAAAAAAATTTTTTTGAGGAAGAAATTTTCAAAAAGGAACGGGCCTCGGGGTTTGGGGGGTTGGGGCCCATAGTTATTTCCCCCCAAATATTTTTTGGGAGGGCCCTCGGGAAGAATTTTACAAATTTGGGGCCTTTTTGAACCTTTTGGGGAAAACCCTTTTTCAAAGGGGGAAACCTCTTATAGGTAGCGGCCCCAAAGGGGCCCCCTGTAATGGGGAAACGGACGGCTGTAAGTTGACCCCTTGGGCAGGATTCGCAGTCCCGTTTTCCCCCCCCCATGTACCCGGGGCCGGGAAAAACCGTTGGGAATACGTTCTGTGGTTTTTTCGCAAATTTGATGACCTCCAGCCATGCTTGTGGCTAGGCCCAAAAGGGCCCCATTTTCTGTATGGCTGGGGGGCACCACTACCCTTTTCCCACCACCCCCCCCCTGACTCTGTCGACGGGTTACAGCAGTTTCTTTTTGGGACTGCAGGTGGGGGAACACCTGGCCAGCCCCGGGGGTATTGGGGTTTCCCCCAAATTCAAAACCCTTTTAAAATTTTCCCGGGGGCTTTTCCCCAAGGTGGGGTCTCGGGGGGAGCAGTCCGAATTATCTGGTGAAACCTCCAGGCAAGGGCAAAAGCTGCCCACCTCCTCCTGGTCTTCGTTAACCTGTAAGACCGCGGGGGGGAAAATTTTCATTATTCCCTTGGGGTTCCCCCCTACTGCTAAAATTTTAGTTTCCCGGGGGGTCAAAATGGTTGGGGTTTAAAACAGGCCCGGGCCTTTAAAACATCAACCTTTGGGAACATTTGCATTTCATACATATTCTTAGGCCCCCAATTTCCCCAAAAAATTGGGGGAAGGGGTCTCTCTCCGGAATCACGGTGTGCAAAAGGGTCCTCAAAAATTGCCCCCCAAAATGGGAGAAAACAAAAACCGGGAAAGTCCCCGTTTCACTAGGGGGGGTGGGGGTACTTTTGGTGCCCCCATGTTTTCACGGGCCCCCCCTTTAAAACTGTCCCGTGAATAAAGGTTAGGGCCCCACCAGGCGGGGCGGGCCTAGTGTGACCAAACCCTGAGCCAGTAGAGCATTTTCCCGGGGGGTAGTCGTTTCCCCTTGATGTGAAAACGCTGCTGACCCGTTTTTGGCCCAAAAAAGGTCTCTGGGGGCCCCAAAAGGGGCCCGTGCAAAAAAACGACCCCCGCCTTGTTGAGTCTTTTTCCATAAAATCAAACAGTCGGGGACAGTTCGCGGCCATATGACCGGGGTCTTATGACACCGCCAAACTTTGGGCCCCGGGGGCCTGGTCCCCTTGAGACTAGGGCCCGGGTCCCGGCCTGCCCTTTTGGGGAGTTTCCTCTACACCAGAAAACCCCTTTTGGGTCAACCCCCTTTTGGGGATATTTTTTACCCCATTTTTGAAAGGGAAACAGTCTTACCAGTTTTCCCGGCCAACTTGCTTTTTCCGGGGTTTTGAGGCCCGTCCATGAGGTTTGGCTTGCGGGAAGGGCCTCAGGGGCCCTTGGGCCCCCCAAAAAAGGGTTTTAAAAAGGGGGCTCAGAATTTTTGGGGAGCCCCCTTGCCCTAAAACCCCCGCTGGATTCCGGGGCCAACGAGTGGATAAACTTATCCAGGACCCTTCTCGACCACTGCGCGGCGTGGGTTTTTCTCCGGCTGTAACCATTTTTCACCAGATGAACCCGGGTTTCAAAACTTTTGGGGGGCGGGGGTATTGTTTCAAAAAAGGTCCGTTTGACCCGGTGGGCCCCCCCACATGGACGTTCACCCCAAAAGCGAGCCAAAAATTTCGCCCTTAAATTTGGGGCTTAGTCCCGGGCATCCTGCCGCTGAGGTAAATAAATCCCTTTTTTGGGTTTCCCAAAAGTCGAAAAGGCGCCACAAACCTCCCCCCAGTGTCCCAACGGGTTAGGTGCCCCGGCTTGCCACCTTTCAAAAGGAGGCGCAAAGGTGGGCATCAAACGTAATCCGTGACCCGTCATTTTTCTGTAGAGACGTCTGTCCCGGCAGCACGGGTGGTGGGAAGCGAACTTGGGTCCTTTGCCACCTTTGCGCCAGGGTTTTTCCCTGCCCCGCAGCTGGCGGTTGAGGGTGCTTTTCCCCAAAAAAGGGGCAAGTCGTTTTGGGCCTCTTTTTAGCAGTACTTTGGGTTTTCCCGGGCCGGGGGCCCGCATGGCCTCTTCATGCACTTTCTGCTGATTCGTTGTCATCAGTGGGGGATTTGCTTTTGGGCCTGGATGAGTTGTTTTACCAGTTGTCCATCTTGGCCGTGTCTGGTGGTGTTTTAGTGGCAGCTTTTATCCAGGCCCATGGACTTCAGCCTTATTTAGCCGGGGTTTCCCAAACGGTCGTTGCAAGGCTGCAGAAAAAGGGTATGTTTTTTTAAAATGCTGTTTCCCCCGCATCCAAAAGCCCCATTTTGGGGGGAAATTAAAGAAATCAGGTAGGAAAAAAGGGGGCTTCCACGCAGAGCGGGACACGGAAATCATTTCAAGTTCCAGGGGCGTTTGGGTTTTTTAAAGCAGAACTTAACGGGAAAACAAAAAACATCCCTTTTAAATTTGGGCTAAAAAAAAAATAAAAGCCCTGCGGGGTTTTGGCTTGCTCCCACACATTTTAAAACCCCTACTTTGATTTTGCAGACAGCGTTTTGTTATCCCCGCTGGTTTGTTTCCACAGCGTGCCCCAAAGCACCCACGCAGGCCTTTTTAGTTAAGGCTTTAGGGGGCCCTGAGCCCCACCTCCGGGGGGCGGGGGAGTGGCCCCCCACCGGCTCTTTAAACCACCCCAAAAAAGCCGACCCGGAACAAGGCTTTGGGAAAACCGCTTTCCCGGGAACAGTCGTAGCATAGGGGGCTATTAAACACACAAGGCTGTCGGCTTCCCTCACCGAGCCCCGGGGGCCCTCAAATTTTCCTGCACGGTTTCCCCCCTAAGGCAGCATAGGAGGGGAAATTTTGGGGAAAATTTTTTATTTTTCCGTAAATTTATTCCCCCTGTAAACTTTTCCACAATATATAAAATATATAGAAAACGGAAAAAAAATTAGGATCCTTGGCCCCCATTATATCCCAAAGCGCCACGATCCAAAATTTTTTCCGATTATACATTCCCCCAACGGGGAAAGGATTTCCAAGTGGGTTCCGGGGCCCGCCCGGTTGCCGTATTGTTTTTGCTCACCCGGGAGCTCCCATGCTTTTACGGGGGGGTTGTGCCTGGGTTTTTTAGGAACAACCCCCAAAGGGTGGCGCGGTTTTGGGTATATTCAATTACGGGGCACTGTTGAAAAGTATTTCACTATTGTGCCCCTTTTCCCGCTTTCTTTTTTTTTTTTATTTATATATATATATATTTTTAATATATTTTTTTTATATTTTTTTTTTAAATTTTTATAATTTTAATTTAAAATATTTATTTTTATATTTTCCTCTATATGGAAAATAACAGACAGGGAAAAAACTATATTATTTTTCTCCTCTTTATGGTAAAAAACGATAGGGAACTTTATATATTTTTCCCCTCTATATGGAAATTTACTGTTAAAGGGCCCACTATATATGTATTTGCCTCTATATGGTAATAACAGTTCGGGGTTTATTTATTTTTCCTCTTTTAGGGTTTAATAAAGATCAGGGACTATATATGGGGTTTGCCTCTATAGGGTAAAAACAGTTTCGGGGCACTATATATGTTTTTGGCCTTTTATAGGGTTTTTTTAACAGATCAGGGCACAAATATTTGTGTTTGCCTCTATATGGAAATAACAGTTCAGGGCCTTTATTGTTTTTGCCCCCCTATATGGAAATTTAAAATTTTTCAGGGCATATTATTTTTTTTTTCCCTCTATATGGCAAAAATAGATCGGGACATTATTTAAAATCACCGGCCACTTTATTGGGTTTACACTGTCCAACTGCTCTTTTTAAAAAATTAATTTTAATGCAATCCCCATGGCGGAAAATCAGTGCATTTAGGCATTTTAGACTTTGGTAAAGACAATCTCCTCCCAGTTCAAACCCTGGGGGCACCCAGTATGGGGAAAAAAAGGGTTGATTTGGGGTCCCTTTAAAGGGGCCCTTTGGTTGTTGGTCCCAAGAAAGGGGGGTCTGAGAAATTTCAGAAATCCCGGATCTCCTGGGTTTTTTCCGCCCCAAACCATCTCTAGGGTTTAAAGAGGAATGGCCCGGGAAAAAAAAAAAAACATCCATTAAGGGGGCCAGTCCTGTGGGGGGGAAAATTGCCTTGTTGATGCCAGAGGTCAAAAAGGAAAAGGGGCCCCGGACTGGTTGGGGCTATAAAAAGGGCCCAAAGTGACTCAAAAAGCCCCCCGTTAAAAACCCAAGGTGGGTTGAAAAGAATTCTGAATGCCAGTACGGGGAATTTTTGAGGAAGAGGGGGAAAGGGCCGCAGAAGACCCACACGGGGGGGCCACCCCTTTTCCAGTAGAACAGGAAATTTGAGGCCCCAATTTGCCCTAACTCAAAAAAATTTGGAAAGTAGAAGTTTGGGAAAAAAACGTTCCCCTGGTTGCTGGGTTTTGATTTCTCCCTGGGGCATTCGGATGGTAGGGTAAGAATTTTTCCCGGTCAAAAAACCAGGGAAAAGAAATGGATCCCTTCCCCTGCATTGTATCAAGGGTTTAAAGGTGGTGGTGGGGGGTGTCATGGTTTGGGGAATATTTTTTGGCATTTTTTGGGGCCCCCTTTGGTCCCAATTGAGCTTCGTTGCAACCCATTTGGGAATCGATCCCACGAGGAATTGGGGGCAGTTTGAAGGAAATAGGGGGCCCAAAACCCGTTTCTAGTTTGGTTTTACCTAATAAAAGTGGCCGGTTTGGGTTGTATATTTTATTGTGTCAGAGGGGACCTAAAAATGGTCCCCTTTTCTCTGCAAATAGGGCCCCATAAAAGCAGGAATAGCCTGGTCTCTTGGGAAAGCCAGTTTTTGATGTCAGAAACAAGAATATTCTGCATTGTAGTTTTACTATAGTGCTCATCGCAAAATCTGGGCTGGCTTTTCCAGAATGGCTCCAGTAATGGGTGGGGGCCATTCCCATGTTCCGGAGGGGGGGGGGGGGGGGAGGGTGGGAGTTTTACTCTGAAACTCCAAACTTAGGGAAAATGTACAAGTGGGTGAATCAGTGTGGTGTGTTTGGGGATTAGGCTCATTTTTTGGCGTAGTACAGAGTTGCAGCGGGAAGTTGCGCCCGGGCCCCTAGGTTGGGGGGGGCCCCCGCCCCCCCCCCTTGCCCCCGCTGTGTTGCTAGGTCACAATAACCCAGGGTACAGCTTCACCCGCCGCCGCCCGCCCGGGGAGGCAGCGCTGAAGCAAAGTGGCGGTTTACATGTATGGCTGCTTTTCCCCACTAAGGGTGCGGGGCGATACAAAGCGTATGTGCCGCTGCCCTTTTTGGCCCTCAGCCTTGCCTAGGCTTTGGGGCCCAGTAGATGCTGGAACTGGGCCCCATACCCCGTGGCATGATGATGTCACGCCACCCCTCCGGAAGGGCAGGTGTTCGTGGGGGAAGGAGAGCTGGGTGAGATTTTTTTATAATTTTTTTTAATGGGAGGGGGAAAACTACTATAAGTGCCCTATTTTCCACCCCCCCCTTCTAAAACTGGCCATATTCCACCCTACTTTTATTAGGCTTATATAATCCCTACCTTTTTTAATGGCTCTATATCCCACCCTACCCCATTTACTGGCTTTTATACCAGCCTCCCCGCTCTATTGGCCCATTAAACACTCTACCAGCTGAACTGGCCCCTTATAGACCTGCCCCCGCCCTAAACTGGACCCCATTAGTGTACCTGCCGTAATGGCCCCTTTTTAACCATCCCGCCTTAAATGGCCCATTTTACCACCTTACCCGCGTAACAGTCCCTATACCGCCCATTTGCCGTAAAAGGCCCTATCTACCTGCCTACCCCCAAAGGGGTCTATTACCTTCACTATGTGTGCCCCTACCCACTGGTGGTACAAAAAGGGGGGCCCAATAATTAAAGGGGGGGTATTTCACTGTTTGGAGACTAAAATTGTTGTTGTAATTCCCGGGATTTATGGCTGGGGAAGTCATCTGGTGGGTTTGGGCTGGGTGGGGAAAGATAAGGGAAAGAAAAGACTCATCAGATAAGAGTCCCTGTAAGTCATAAATATAACTGTCCCCGTAATCCTTTTTAAGCTAAAGAGCCTGTGTACACTAGTATCTCCACTATATGGTCACTGTATGGGGGTAATATACAGTCTGCAATCCTTGACACAGGCCGGATGGGCCCCCGGGGGTTTCGGTTCGCCAATACGGGTCCTTTAACCCGGGCCCCCGCGTCCCGAGTGTCGAAAAAAGGGCCCGGGAGTGGGGCAAAAATCCCCCACTCCCGGGGGGGCGGGGGTAGCGAAGCCCAACGCCCTCTGCTGGCCAGGGACGGCCTCCAGGGTGACGTTGGGGGCGCTGTGAGTCTTTTCAAGTGCCGCCTATGGGACGCGTAGGAGTCTGCGGGGAACGAGGGGGGAGCAGGGGCGAAGGGGGGGACGAGGGGAGTAAGTAGTTATGTGTTGTTTTTTTTTTTATAAGAAGGGGGGCCCTGTTACCATTTAAAAAAAGGGGTTTCCCTGGCTAAACCCATTAAATAAAGGGGGGGGCCCGGCTACCC
>JAODAL010054152.1:0-24811 GCA_025379985.1 Phyllomedusa bahiana | reverse complement strand
GGGGGTGCAGTGTATACGGGCCCCTCCGTCACTTATTATATGGGGGCCCCTGTAAGGAGAGGAGCGCCCCCCTGTAACCCTCAGGGGGTGCAGTGTTACTGGCCCCCCCTGCCCCATTAAATTATATGGGGGCCCCCCGACAGGAGAGGAGCGCCCCCTCTGAAAACCCCTCAGGGGGAGCAGTGTATACATGGCCCCCCGTCATTAATTATATGGGGGCCCCCATGTAAGGGGAGGGAGCGCCCCCATGTACTCCCTCGGGGGGCGTGTAACAGGCCCCCCTGTCACATTTATTATGGGGACATTTTACAGGAGAGGAGCGCCCCATGTACATCCCTCAGGGGGTGCAGTGTATACATGGCCCCTCCTGTCACATATATTATATGGGGGCACCATGTACAGGAGAGGAGCGCCCCCCATGTACATCCCTCAGGGGGTGCAGTGTATACATGGCCCCTCCTGTCACATATATTATATGGGGGCACCATGTACAGGAGAGGAGCGCCCCCCCCCCATGTTCAATCCTAGGGGGTGCAGTGTATACATGGCCCCTCCTGTCACATTATATTGGGGCACCATGAACAGGAGAGGAGCGCCCCCCAATGTACATCCTAGGGGGTGCAGTGTTTTCTGGCCCCTCCTGTCAATAATTATATGGGGGAAACCATGTACAAGGAGAGGAGCGCCCCCATGTACATCCCTCAGGGGGTGCAGTGTATACATGGCCCCTCCTGTCACATATATTATATGGGGGGCACCATGTACAGGAGAGGAGCGCCCCCCATGTACATCCCTCAGGGGGTGCAGTGTATACATGGCCCCTCCTGTCACATATATTATATGGGGGCACCATGTACAGGAGAGGAGCGCCCCCATGTACATCCCTCAGGGGGTGCAGTGTATACATGGCCCCTCCTGTCACTGGTACATTATATGGGGGCACCATGTACAGGAGAGGAGCGCCCCCCATGTACATCCCTCAGGGGGTGCAGTGTATACATGGCCCCTCCTGTCACATATATTATATGGGGGCACCATGTACAGGAGAGGAGCGCCCCCCATGTACATCCCTCAGGGGGTGCAGTGTATACATGGCCCCTCCTGTCACTGGTACATTATATGGGGGCACCATGTACAGGAGAGGAGCGCCCCCCATGTACATCCCTCAGGGGGTGCAGTGTATACATGGCCCCTCCTGTCACATATATTATATGGGGGCACCATGTACAGGAGAGGAGCGCCCCCCATGTACATCCCTCAGGGGGTGCAGTGTATACATGGCCCCTCCTGTCACATATATTATATGGGGGCACCATGTACAGGAGAGGAGCGCCCCCATGTACATCCCTCAGGGGGTGCAGTGTATACATGGCCCCTCCTGTCACATATATTATATGGGGGCACCATGTACAGGAGAGGAGCGCCCCAAATGTACATCCCTCAGGGGTGCAGTGTATAAATGGCCCCTCCTGTCACATATATTATATGGGGCACAATGTACATGTGAGCGAGACGCCCCCTTACATCTCTCAGGGGTGCAGTGTATACATGGCCCCTCTTTCACATATATTTATGGGGGCTCCTTGTACAGAGAGAGGAGCAGCCCCCATGTAATCCTCAGGGGGTGCAGTGAATACATTGGCCCTCTGTCACCATATATTATATGGCGGGCCACCAGTACAGGAGAGGAGCGCCCCCAGGTTACATCATCAGGGGGTGCAGTGTATACATGGCAACTACTGTCACTGTACATTATATGGGTGCACCATGTACAGGAGAGGGCGCCCCATTACATTCCTCAGGGGGTGCAGTGTATACATTGGCCCCTCCTGGTTAATTTCTTATATGGGGGCACATGTACAGGAGAGGGGAGCGCCCCCCATGTACTTCCCTCAGGGGGTGCAGTGTATACATGGCCCCTCCTGTCATGCTAATGTAAATTATATGGGTGCACATGTACAGAGAGGGAGCGCCACCCATGTACATTCCTCAGTGGTGCAGTGTATACATGGGCCCCTCCTGTCACAAATGATTATATTTGGGAGGCACCATTCAGAGAGGAGCGCCACCCCATGTACATCCCTCAGGGGGTGCAGTGTATACATGGCCTCCTGTCACTGGTACATTATATGGGGGCACCATGTACAGGTGAGGAGCAGTCCCCCATGTACTATCCCTCGGTAGGGTGCAGGTTTACATGGCCCCTCCTGTCACATATATAATATGGGGGCCATGTACAGGAGGGAGCGCCCCCTTGTTCATCCTAGGGGGTGCAGTGTTTTACATGGCCCCTCTGTCACATATATTATATGGGGGCACCATGTACAGGAGAGGAGCGCCCCCATGTACATCCCTCAGGGGGTGCAGTGTATACATGGCCCCTCCTGTCACATATATTATATGGGGGCACCATGTACAGGAGAGGAGCGCCCCCCAAGTACATCCAGCAGGGGGTGCGGTGTATACATGGCCCCTCTGTCATTTATTATATGGGGGCACATGTACAGGGGAGGAGCGCCCCCCATGTACATCCCAGGGGTGCAGTGTTAATTTATGGCCTCTGTCACTGGTACATTTAGGGGGGCACCATGTTACAGGAGAGGAGCGCCCCCCCATGTTCTCCTCATGGGGGTGAGTGTATACTTGGCCCCTACCTGTAACAATATTATATGGGGGCACCATGTACAGGAGAGGAGCGCACCCTTGTACATCCCTCAGGGGGTGCTGTGTTTACATGGCACTCCTGTCACATATATTATATGGGGGCACCATGTACAGGAGAGGAGCGCCCCCATGTACATCCCTCAGGGGGTGCAGTGTATACATGGCTCCTCCTGTCACTGGTACATATATGGGGGACCATGTACAGGAGAGGAGCGCCCCCAATGTACATCCTCAGGGGGGGCAGTGTAATACATGGCCCTCTGTCAACTGGTATAAATATGGGGGCACCATGTACGCAGAGGAGACGCCCCATGTACATTCCTCAGGGGGTGCGTGTGATACATGACCTTCCTGTCAACTAGGTACATTATATGGGGGCACCCTTGTACAGGAGTGGAGCGCCCCCATGTACATCCCTCAGGGGGTGCAGTGTATACATGGCCCCTCCTGTCACATATATTATATGGGGGGCACCATGTACCGGAAGAGGATAGCGCTCCCCATGTACTAGTCCCTCAGGGGTGCTGTGTATACAGTGGCCCTCCTGTCAATATTATTATATGGGGGCACCATGTACAGGAGTGGAGCCCCCCCAAAATTGTACTCCCTCAGGGGGTGAGTGTATACATGGCCCCTTCCTGTCTCTGGTACAGTATATGGGGGGACCCTGTACAGGAGAGAGCGCCCCCCTATGTACATCCCTCAGGGTGTGCAGTGTATACATGGCCACTCCTGTCTCTTATCTTATATGGGGCACCTTGTAAGGAGAGGAGCGCCCCCCTTGTACATCCATCAGGGGGTGCAGTGTTTACATGGCCTTCCTGCACATTATATGGGGGCACAATGTACAGGAGAGGTGAACCACCATGTACATCCATCAGGGGTGCAGTGTTTACAAGCCATCCTGTCACTGGTACATCTATAAGGGGGACATGTACTGGAGAGGAGCGCCTCCTTGTACACAATTCATCAGGGGGTGCAGATGTATACATGGCCCCCTCTGTACTGGTACATTATATGGGGGCACATTGTATCAGGAGAGGAGCGCCCCCCTTGTAATCCTCAGGGAGGTGCAGTGTATACATGGCCCCTCCAGTTATATATTATATGGGGGGCACCATGTTCTGGGAGAGAGCGACCCCCATGTACATCCCTCAGGGGGTTGCAGTGTAGCATGGCCCCTCTCGTCTAAATATATTATATGGGGGCCATTTACAGGAGAGGAGCAGACCATGTACATCCACAGGGGTGCAGTGTATACATGGCACCTCCTGTCAACATATATTATTTGGGGGCACCAGGTCAGGAGAGGAGCGCCCCCCATGTACATCCTCAAGGGGGTGCATGTATACATGGCCCCCTCCTGTCATGGTAGTACATGATATGGGTGCACCATGTACAGGAGAGGAGCGCACCATGTACATTCCTCAGTGGGTGCAGTGGTATACATGGCCCCTCTGTCACATATATCCCTATATGGGGGGCACCATGTACAGGAGAGGAGCGACCCCCATGTACATCTCAGGGGGTGGCAGTGTATATACATGGACCCTCCTGGTCACTGGTACATTATATGGGTGCACCATGTACAGGAGAGGTGCGCCCCCATGTAATTCCTCAGGGGGTGCAGTGTTTACATTGGACCCTCCTGTCACATTTTTATATGGGGGGCACCATGTAAGGAAGAGGAGGCCCCCCATGTACATCTCAGGGTGCAGGTATACATGGCCCACCTTGTCACGGGTACATTATTTGGGTGCAACCATGTACAGGAGAGGAGCGTCCCCCATGTACATCCCTCAGGGGGTGCAGTGTATACATGGCCCCTCCTGTCACATATATTATATGGGGGCACCATGTACAGGAGAGGAGCGTCACCCCATGTACATCCCTCAGGGGGTGCAGTGTATACATGGCCCCTCCTGTCACATAGATAATATGGGGGCACCATGTACCGGAGAGGATCGCCCCCATGTACATCCCTCTGGGGGCGCAGTGTATACATGGCCCCTCCTGTCACATATATTATATGGGGGCACCATGTACAGGAGAGGAGCGCCCCCATGTACATCCCTCAGGGGGTGCAGTGTATACATGGCCCCTCCTGTCACATATATTATATGGGGGCACCATGTACAGGAGAGGAGCGCCCCCATGTACATCCCTCAGGGGGTGCAGTGTATACCCCCCCCCCCCCCCCCCCCCTTGCCCCTCCTGTCACATATATTATATGGGGGCAACACCTCAATGTACAGGAGGAGGAGCGGCCCCTTGTAAATCCCTCGGGGGTGCAGGTGGATAATTGGCACCTCCTGTCACATATATTATATGGGGGCACCATGTACAGGGAGGAGCGCCCCCATGTAACAATCCCTCAGGGTGCAGTGTATACATGGCCTCTGTCAGCTGGTATATATTATGGGGCACCATGTAAGGAGAGGAGCGCCCCCATGGACATCTCTCAGTGAGGGGTGCAGTGTATACATGGCCCTCCTGTACATATATTATATGGGGGCACATGTACAGGAGAGGAGCGCCCACCCATTTACATCCCTCTGGGGTGCAGTGTATACATGGACCCCTCCTGTACTGGTACATTTATAAGGGGGCACCATGTAAGCGAGAGGAGCGCCCCCCCATGTACATCCCTCAGGGGGTGCAGTGTATACATGGCCCCTCCTGTCACTGTTATATACGGGGGCACCATGTACAGGAGAGGAGCGACCCCCATGTACATCCCTCAGGGGGTGCAGTGTATACATGGCCCCTCCTGTCACATATATTATATGGGGGACACCATGTACAGGGAGGAGCGCTCCCCATAATCATTTCCCGCAAGAGGGGTTGCACCTTGTTAATGTACAGAGTGACAGGAGGGGCCAGTATACTACTGCACCCCTGAGGGATGTACGATGGGCGGGCGCTCATCTCGGTACATGGTGACCCAATTATAATATTTGTGACAGGAGGGGCCATGTATACACTGACCCCTGAGAGATGTACATGGGGGGCGCTCCTCTCTGTAAATTTGGCTGCCCCATATATATTCAGTGACAGGAGGGGCCATGTTAAACTGCCACCCCTGAGGGATGTACATGGGGGTCGCTCTTCTCCTTTACATGGTGCCCCCATATATTATATGTGACAGGAGGGGCCATGTATACACTGCACCCCCTGAGGGATGTACATGGGGGGCGCTCCTCTCCTGTACATGGTGCCCCCATATAATATATGTGACAGGAGGGGCCATGTATACACTGCACCCCTGAGGGATGTACATGGGGGGCGCTCCTCTCCTGTACTGGTTTGCCCCCATATTATATATGTGACTTGGATGGGCCATGTATACACTGCTCCCCCTGAGGGATGTTCATGGGGGGCGTCCTCTCATCCGGTACATTGGTGCCCCCATTTATTATATGTGACAGAGGGGCCATGATACATGCCAACCTGAGGGATGTACATGGGGGGCGCCTCTCTCCTGTACATGGTGCCCCATTTTTATATTATGTGACAGGATTGGGGCATGTATACACTGCACCTCCTGATGGTTGTACATGGGGGGCGCTCCTCTCCTGTACATGGTGCCCCATTTATATATATGTGACAGGAGGGGGGCATGTATTATACATGCCCCCCTGAGGGGATTGTACATGGGGGACGCTCCTCTCTGTTACATGGTGCACCATATAATGTACCAGTGACAGGAGGGGCCATGTATACACTGCACCCCTGAGGGATGTACATGGGGGGCGCTCCTCTCCTGTACATGGTGCCCCCATATAATATATGTGACAGGAGGGGCCATGTATACACTGCACCCCCTCAGGGATGTACATGGGAGGCGTACCCTCTCCTGTACATGGTTGCACCCATATAATAGTTCCAGTGACAGGTGTGGCCATGTATACACTGCACCCCCTGAGGGATGTACATGGGGGGCGCTCCTCTCCTGTACATGCTGCCCCCATATAATTATGAAGTGACAGGAGGGGCCATGTATACACTGCACCCCCTGAGGAATGTACATGGGGGGCGCTCCTCTCCTGTACATGGTGCACCCATATAATGTACCAGTGACAGGAGGGGCCATGTATACACTGCACCCCCTGAGGGATGTACATAGGGGCGCTCCTCTCCTGTACATTGTGCCCCATATAATATATGTGACAGGAGGGGCCTTGTTACACTGCACCCTGAGGGTTGTAAATGGGGGCCTGCTCCTCTCTGTTCATGGTGCCCCCATATAATATATGTGACAGGAGGGGCCATGTATACACTGCACCCCCTGAGGGATGTACATGGGGGGCGCTCCTCTCCTGTACATGGTGCCCCCATATAATATATGTGACAGGAGGGGCCATGTATACACTGCACCCCCTGAGGGATGTACATGGGGGGCGCTCCTCTCCTGTACATGGTGCCCCCATATAATGTACCAGTGACAGGAGGGGCCATGTATACACTGCACCCCCTGAGGGATGTACATGGGGGGCGTCCTCTCTTACATGGTGCCCCCATATAATGTACCAGTGACAGGAGGGGGCCATGTATTATGCCCCCCTGTGGGATGTACATGGGGGGTGCTCCTTCCGTTCATGGTTGCCCCATATAATGTGACAGGTGGGGCCTTGTATACACTGGCACCACTGTGGGTCTGTACATAGGGGGCGTCCTCTCCTGTACTATGGTGCCCCCATAATGTATATGTGACAGGAGGGGCCATGATTTACACTGCACCCCCCTGAGGGAATGTACAATAGGGGGCCGCTCCATTTGTACATGGGTGCCCCATCTTATGTACGTGTGACCGGGGGGGGCCATGTATACACTGCACCCTGAGGGATGTAAAGGGGGTGCTCATTCTCTGTCACTTGGTGCCCCAATATAATATATGTGGACAGGGAGGGGGCCATGTATACACTGCACCCCCATGAGGGATGTCCATGGGGAGCGCTCCTTCCTGTACATGTGCCCCCATATAATATATGTGCTGGAGGGGCTTGTTTACACGCACCCCTGAGGTATGTACATGGGGGCGCTCCTCTGCTGTACATGGTGCCCCCATATAATTGTACAGTGACAGGAAGGGTCTTGTATTAACTGCACCCCTGAGGAAGGTACTTGGGGCGCTCCTTGCTGTACATGGTGCCCCATATACATATACCAGTGACAGGAGGGGCCATGTATACACTGCACCCCCTGAGGGATGTACATGGGGGGCGCTCCTCTCCTGTACATGGTGCCCCTTATAATGTACCAGTGACAGGAGGGGCCATGTATACACTGCACCCCCTGAGGGATGTACATGGGGACGGAGCTTCCTCTCCTGTACATGGTGCCCCCATATAATATATGTGACTGGTGGAGCCATGTATACACTGCCCCCGCTGTGGGTTGTACATGGGGGCGCTCCTCTCCTGTACATGGTGCCCCCATATACTATCTGTGACAGGAGGGGCCATGTATACACTGCACCCCTGAGGGATGGACATAGGGGGCGCTCCTCTCCTGTACATGGTGGCCCCCTTATATGTACCTGTGACAGGAGGGGCCATGTCTACACTGAACCCGCTTGAGGATGTACATTGGGGGGCGCTCCTCTCCTGAATGTGCCCCCATATATATATGTGACAGGGAGGGGCATGTATAACTGCACCCCTGAGAGATGTACATGGGGGGGATCCTCTCCTGTACATTGTGCCCCCATATAATATACTGTGTCAGGGAGGGGCCATGTATTCATCGGCACCCCCTGTGGGATGTACATGGGGGGCGCTCTCTCCTGTACATGGTGACCCATTAATATATGTGACAGGAGGGGCCCATGTATTACACTGCACCCCTGAGGGATTGTCATGGGGGGCGCTCCTCGCCTGTCTAAGGGTGCCCCCATTATATATGTGACAGGAGGGGCCATGTATACACTGCACCCCTGAGGGATGTACATGGGGGGGCGCTCCTATATCTGTACATGGTGCTCCCATATTTGTACTCAGTGACAGGAGGGGCCATGTATACACCTCACCCCTGAGGGATGTACATGGGGGGCGCTCCTTCCGTAATGGTGCCCCACATATAATTATGTGACAGGAGGGGCCCTGTATACACCTGCCACAACTGAGGATTTGTACATGGGGGGCGCTCTCTCTGAAATGGGCACCCAATATAATATGTACCAGTGAATGGAGGGGCCATGTATACACTGACCCCCTGGAGGGATGTACTTGGGGGCGCGACTCCTCTCCTGTACCATGGTGCCCCATTTAATATATGTGACAGGAGGGGCCTTGTTTAACTTGCACCCCTGAGGAATTGGTACATGGGGGGCGCTCCTCTACAGTACCATGTGTGCACCCATTATAATGTACCAGTGACGAGGAGGGCCATGTATACACTGCACCCCCTGAGGATGTACATGGGGGCGTCCTCTTCCTGTACATGGTGCCCCCCATATAAATATGTGACAGGAGGGCCATGTATACCATCTGACACCCACTGAGGGCATGTACATGGGGGCCGCTCCTCTCCTGTACATGGTGCCCCAATATAATATATGTGACAGGAGGGGCCATGTATACACTTGACCCCGGAGAGTTGTGCTGGGGGGATCTCTCCTGTACCATGGTGCCCCAATATAATATTTGGTGAAGGAGGGGCCATGTATACACGGACCCTCCCCTGTGGGATGTACAATGGGGGGCGATCCTCTCCTGTTTGGTGCCCCATATTATATAGGGTGACAGGAGGGGCCATGTATACACGGCACCCCTGAGGATGTACATGGGGGGCGCTCCTTCCTGTACTATGGTGCCACCATTTAAACATGTGGAAAGGATGAGGGCCATGTATACACTGACCCCCGGAGGAATGTACATGGGGGGCGTTCCTTCCTGTTACATGGTGCCCCATTAATGTACAGTGACAGGTAGGGGCCTTGTTTTACTCTGCACCCCCTGAGGGATGGTACTTGGGGGGTGCTACTCTCCTGTACATGGTGCCCCCTTTTATGTGACAGGAGGGGCCAAGGTATACACTGCACCCCCTGAGGGATGTACATAGGGGGCGCTCCTCTCCTGTATCTTGCGTGCACCATATAATATATTGTGAAGGAGGGGGCAATGTATACACTGCACCCCCTGAAGGGATGTACAGAGGGGCGCTCCTCTCCTGTTCATGGTGCCCCCATTAGTTTGTACTAGTGACAGGAGGGGGCATGTATACATGACCCCTGACGGGATGTAATTGGGGGGTGCTTCCTTCTGTACATGGTGCCCCCCATATAATATATGTGACAGGAGGGCCATGGTATACACTGACCCCCTGAGGATGTACATGGGGGGCGCTCCTCTCCTGTACATGGTGCCCCCTTATAATATATGTGACAGGAGGGGCCATGTATACACTGCACCCCCTGAGGGATGTACATGGGGGCTGCTCCTCTCCTGTACATGGTGCACCCATATAATGTACCAGTGACAGGAGGGGCCATGTATACACTGCAACACTGAGGAATGTTCATGGTGGCGTCCCTGCTGTACATGGTGCACATATAATATACCCAGTGACAGGAGGGGCCACTGTGATTCACTGCACCCCTCTGAGGGATGTACATGGGGGGCGATCCTATCCTGTACATGGTGCCCCATATAATATATGTGTCAGGAGGGCATGTATACACTGCACACCTGAGGGATGTACCATGGGGGGGCTCCTCTCCTGTTTAATCATGTGCCCACCATATAATTATTGTGCAGGAGGGCTGCCATGTTACACTGCACCCCTGTGGGTTGCAATTGGGGGGCGCTCCTCTCCTGTACATGGTTGCCCCACTTATAATGTACCAGTGACTGAGGGGCCATGTATACACTGCACACCCATGAGGGATGTGCCATGGGGGGGCGCTTCTCCTGTACTTGGTCCCCCATTATAAAGTACCAGTGAAGGAGGGGCCATGTATACACTGCACCCCCTGAGGATGTACATGGGGGGCGCTCCTCTCCTGTCCTGGTGCCCCTTTTTAATGATTACCAGTGACAGGAGGGCCATGTATACACTGCACCCCCCTGAGGGATTACATTGGGGCGCTCCTCTCCCTTAAATGGTGCCCCCCCTATAATGTACCAGTGACAGGAGTGGGGCACCATGTATAAACGCACCTGAGGGATGTCATGGTGGGTGATCCTCTCTGTAACATGGTGCCCACCATATAATATATGTGACAGGAGGGGCATGTTATACACTGCAACCTGAGGGATGTATTACATGGTGGGTGCTCCTTCCTGTACATGGTGCCCCCATATAATGTACCAGTGACTGGAGGGGCCTGTATTACACTGCACCCCCTGAGGATGTACATGGGGGGCGCTCCTCTCTGTACATGGTGCACCCATTATAATATATGTGGACAGGAGGGGCCAGGTATACACTGCACCCCTGAGGGATGTACAATGGGGGGCGACACACTCTCCTGATACATGGTGCACCCATTTTATATTGACTGGAGGGGCCATGTTTAACTACTGCACCCCATGAGGGATGTATAAATGGGGGACGCTATCTCTATGATACATGGTGCACCTATAAATAATATATTGACAGGAGGGGCCAGGTATACACTGCACCCCCTGAGGGATGTACATGGGGGCGCTCCTCTCTGTAATGGGCCCCCATATATAATATATGTGGACATGGATGGGCCATTGTAACACTGCACCCCCCTTGAGGGATGGTTCATGGGGACGCTCCTCTCTGTTAATGGTGCCCCATATAATTATGTGACAGGAGGGGCCATGTATACACTGCGCCCCCTGAGGGATGTACATGGGGGCGCGCCACGCCGGTACATGGTGCCCCCTATATTATGTTACCAGTGACAGGAGGGACCAGGTATAAACTGCACCCCTGAGGTTGTACATGGGGGCGCTCCTCTCCTGTATACATGGCTGCACCTATAATATTATGTGGATCAGGAGGGGGCCATGTATACACTGACCCCTTGGGATGTACATTGGGGGGCTCCTGTCTTCTGTACATAGTGCCCCCATATAATATTTGTGACAGGAGGGGCCATTGGCCATGTATACACTGCACCCTGCGGATTGTAACATGGGGCGCTCCTCTTGTACATGGTGCCCCCTATAATGTACAGTGACAGAGAGGGCCATATATAAACTGTCCCCCTGAGGGATTGTCATGGGGGGCGCTCCTTCTGTACATGGTGCCCATATAATATTTGTAGACAGGAGGGGGTCATGTATTCACGGCACCCCTGAGGGATGTAACATTGGGGAGCGCTCCTCTCCTGTAAATGGTTGCCCCCCATATAATGTACCGGGAGTGACTAGGGGGGCCATGTATACACTTCACCCCCTGAGGAATATACAGGGGGGCGATCCTCTCCTGACATGGTGCCCCCATAGAATGTACCCTTGAAGGAGGGGCCATGTATACACTGCAACCCCATGTGGGTTAGTACTGGGGACGCTCCCTCTCCTGTACATGGTGCCCCATATAATGTACGAGTGACGACGGGCCATGTATACACATGCACCCCTGAGGGTATGTACATGGGGGCGCTCTTCCTCTCCTGTACATGGTGCCCCCTATATATATATGTGACTAGGAGGGGTATGTATTACACTGCACCACCTGAGGGATGTACATGGGGGAGCTCTCTCCTTGTACATGGTGCCCCCATATTAAGTGTACAGTGACTGGAGGGGCCATGTTTACACTGACACCCCCCTGCAGGGTGTACAATGGGAGGGCGATCACTCTCCTGTACATGGTATCCCCCATATAATGTACCAGTGACTGGAGGGGCCATGGTATCACTGCACCCCTGTGGGATGTTCATGGGGGGCGCTCCTCTCATGTTATGGTGCCCCCATATAATATATGTGAAGGAGGGGCCATGTATTACACCTGGCACCCTGGGATGGTAGATGGGGGGGCGTCCTCTCCCTGTAACAGGGTTGAAACCATATATGTTTTTTTACTGTGATCAGGATTGGGGCCATGTATACACTGCACCCCTGAGGATGTACATGGGGGGCGCTCGATCCTCTCCTGCACCTGGTGCCCCCATATAATATATGTTGACAGGAGAAGGCCATGTTACCTGCACCCCCTGTGGGATGTTCATGGGGGTCGCTTATCTCCTGTACATGGTGCCCCCATATAATGTACCAGTGACAGGAGGGGCAATGTATACACTGCACCCCTGGAGGGATGTACATTTGGGGCGTCCTCTCTTGTACACGGTGCCCCTCACATATAAATATTATGTGACAGGAGGGGACATGTATACACTGCACCCTCCCTGAGGTATGTACATGGGGGCGCTCCTTCTCTGCTCATGGTGCCACATATAATATATGTGGACAGGAAGAAGCCATGTTACACGGCACCCTGAGGGTTGTTCATGGGGGAGCTCCTCTCCTAGTACATGGTGCCCCTCATATTTGTGTATGTGACAGGTAGGGGCCATGTATTCACTGAACCCCCTGAGGGATGTCATTGGGGGCGCGCGCCATTCTGCTCATGGTGCCACCATATATATTTGTGACCAGGATGATGACATGTAACACTGCTCCCCCCTGAGGGATGTACAGGGGGCGCTCCTTCCGTACATTGTGCACCAATATTATTATATGTGACAGGAGGGGGCCATGTATACACTGCACCCCCTGTGGATTTGTTACTTAGGGGCGCTCCTCGCCTGTACAGGGTGCCCCCTATTTTTTTACCCGTGACTGGAGGGGCCAGGTTTACACTGCACCCCTGAGGGATGTACATGGGGGACGCTCCTCTCCTGTTCATGGTGCCCCCATATAATATATGTGACAGGAGGGGGCCATGTATACACTGCACCCCTGAGGGATGTACATGGGGGACGCCTTAGGTTACATGGTGCCCATATAATTATATGGTCAGGAGGGGCCATGTATACACTGCACCCCCTGAGGGTTGTTACAAGGGGGGCGCACGCTCCTCCTGTACATGGTGCCCCCATATAATTATGTGACAGGGGGGCCATGTATTACACTGCATCCCCATGAGGGATAGTGTACAATGGGGGGCGCTCTCTCTGTACAATGGTTTTTTTGTTTTTTTATTTTTTTTTTGTTGGTTGTTTTTTGTTATATTTTTTTGATTTTTGGTTTTTTGGGTGTTGGAGCGGGTGTTTTATTGTTTTTGTTTTGTTTAGTTTGCTTGGTTTTGTTTGGTGCTCTTTTTTTGGTTGTTGTTTTTCTTGTGTGAGTTGTTTTTTTAATTGTGTTGTCTGCGTTTTTGATTTGTGGTTTGGTTTGTTTGAGTTTTTTTTTTATTTTTGTAGTTTTTGTTGTGTTAGTTGTTTGGTTTTTTTTGGTGGTTTTGGGTTGTGATGTTTTTTTTTATCGCTTGTTTTGGGTTTTTGTTTCTCGTGTAGTTTATCGAGGAATTTTTCTTTGTCGCTTTCTTGTTTGGTTATTTCTTCGTGTTAATTGTACTACGTTTGCGCCCCCATATAAATGTAACCAGTGACAGGAGGGGCAATGATATACAACTGCACCTCTGAGGAATGTACATGGGGGGCGTCTCTCCTGTACTATGGTGCCCCAAATATAATATATGTGAAAGGAGGAGGGCCATGTATCCACTGACACCACCTGTGGGAATGTTACATGGGGGGCGTCTTCCTGTACATGTTACCCCCATTTAATTTATGTGACCAGGAGGGGCCAGTATACACTGCACCCCCTGAGGAATGTTACATGGGGCGCGCTCCTCTCTGTATATGGTGGCACCAATATAATATTATGTGACAGGAATGGGGCCATGGTAATTCACTCACCCTTGAGGGTTGTACAGATGGAGGGGCGCTCCTCTCTGTACATTGGTGCCCCCATATTATTATATGTGAACCAGGAAGGGGCATGTATTCAATTGACCCTCTGAGGATGTACGCAATGGGGGGCGCTCCTCTCCTGTACATGGTGCCCCCCATATAATGTCCAGTGAATGGAGGGGCCAGTATACTCTGCACCCTGCTGGGATGTAATGGGGGGCGCTCCTCTCGTACATGTGTGCCCCCCATATAAGGTACCAGTGACAGGAGGGGCCATGTATACACTGCACCCCCCTGAGGACATGTACAGGGGGGGCGCTCCTCTCTCTGTTCATGGTGAAACCATATAAATATTCCAGTTGAAGAGGGGCCCTGTATACACTGAACCCCGGAGGGATGGTACATGGGGGCGCTCCTCTCATGTACATGTTGCCCCCATATAATTTACCAGTGACAGGAAGGGTATGTACACGCACCCCTGAGGGTTGTAAACATGGGGGGCGCTCCTCTCCTGTACATGGTGCCCCCCATATAATATATGTGACAGGAGGGGCCATGTATACTTGCACTCTCCTCGAGGGATGTACATAGGGGGCGCTCCTTCCTGTCATGTGCCTCCCCTATAATTGTTACCAGTGACAGGTGGGGCCTTGTTTACCCTGTACACCCTGAGGGATGTACATGGGGGGCGCTCTCTCCGGTACTTGGTGCCCCCATATAATATTGTGAAGGGGGCCATGTATACACTGCTCCCCTGATGGAAAGTACATGGGGGGCGCTCTCTCCTGTACATCGGTTGCCCCATATATGTAACCTGTGACTGGATGGGGCCATGTTATTCACTGCACCCTCTGAGGGATGTACATGGGGAGCGCTCCTCTCCTGTACAAGGTGCCCCCATTTAATATATGTGACTGGAGGGCCATGTCATACACTGCAACCCCTTGAGGGATGACAATGGGGGGCGCTCCTCTCTGTAATGGTGATCCCCATTTAATGTACCAGTGACAGGAAGGGGCTGTATTACCTTGCACCCCACTGAGGGATGTACATGGGGGTCGCTCCTTCCGTACATGGTGCCCCATATAATGTACCAGTGAAAGGACGGGGGCATGTATACACTGCACCCCCTGAGGGATATTTATGGGGGGCGCTCCTCTCCCTGTACATGGGGCCCTCCATATAATAATTGTGGACAGGAGGGGCCATGTATACATGCACCCAGAGGGATGTGTACAATGGGGGCGCTCCTCTTGCTGTACATGTGCCCACCATATAATGTACCAGTGTCTGGAGGATAGCCATAATGTTTACACTGCACCCCTGAGGGGATGTTCACTTGGGGAGTACGCTCCTATCCTGTACTTGGTTGCCACCATATAATATATGTGACAAGGAAGGGGCCATGTATTACTACTGCCACCCCACTGAGTGATGTACATGGGGGCGCTCCCTCTCCTGTTTCATTGGTGCCCCCAATTTAATATACTGTGACAGGCGGTGCACACAGAATCACAATGCACTCCCTGCAGGGAAGTACATGAGGGACGCTACATATCCTTTACATGGTGCCCATATAATATATGTTGACAGGATGGGAACATGTATTTTACTGGCACCCCCTGTGGGATGTAATTGGGGGGCGTCCTCTACCTGTAACATGGTGCCCCCATATAATGTACCTGAGAATGTAGGGGCATGTATTCACTGCAACCACCATGAGGGTGTCCATGGGGAGCGTCCTCTACCGTAATGGTGACCCAATATAATGTTCCTGTGACAGGGAGGGGCCATGATATACACTGCAACCACTGAGGGATGTTCTTGGGGGTGACGCTCATCTCCGTACTTGGGGCCCCAATTATAATTGGACTTTGACTTTAAATGGTTGTCTCGACTACGAAGATTAGCTGTCAGAACTGTAGGGAACAGAAATGAAGAAAATTTTCAAGTTATATTGCCTTGTTTATTTTTCTTTATTGAGGATATAAAAGTGATTTTATCAGCTCTGAGTGCACTCACATTTCTCTAGGTTACGATCTTGTCCTGCTGTTTTTCTTATCTGATAGCAGGGATGACGTCAACACACAGGTCGGCGCACAGAACTACTGGCAGCTTGACAGCCCTAATATAATAAACAAAGGTGCTTATTTACTTTGTTTACTTCAGATATGAGATTCTGTGGACTGTAGATAAACATCTCCTGCTCTCATATCAGATTAATCAGACCTCTGAATACGGAGCTGATATGCTAATTGCCCACAGCCTGACCAGGAAGAGACAGGATACATGATTGAAAGCTGCTTTTGGCTCTGAAACAGCATGGTGAGACGAGCCCACTTTATAGAGAAAGTGGAAATTCTACTATTAAGTAGGATTGGGTTCCATATCCCCCAATACAGTGTAGCAGTGGTAATTCTGATGGTGATGGTTCTATTGTCCATACTCTTTGCATTCTGCTGTATCCTGCACTGCAGCAGTGTTTTATATTATATACAGAGGTTACGCTTGTTTACTGATGATTTCTTTTCTTATTATTTACTAGCATAAAACAAGCAGTGTCCACTATCAATGACATGGATGCTGGAAAGTTCCCCAGGCTTCTTTCCCGAATACTTCAGAAGCTTCACCTGAAGGTGGGTTGTTTTCATTGTGCCCTGTTGTTAAAAGGGATTTGATGCTCTGGACTATTAGATGCACGGAGAGGTAGAGCTATAACGATGGTTAATAAAAACAGTGTTATTTTTTTTCTTTTTCCTAATGTGTGTTTTCAAAGGGTGTTCCCACCACAGCGTTTGGCATATTGCTAGGATATGGCAGCAAAGTGCTGGTTCCACCCGTGGGACCTGTGTGTATCATAGGAATGGAAAGAACAAGAGAAATGAAAGGGGTTTTCTCGCTACCATAAGATCATTTATCTTTAATGATGAGGACAGTAATAAATAAGCTACTTTTGCAATTGGTTTGCTTTACCTAAGTCACTTAGTATAGTAGATATGAGCTAAACTGTGCATCTGCAGCTATTTCTGCTGTGATTGTGATTGGCTGGCTGACATTTCCATCACCCTGTTGGGACACGCCCCGGATGGGAAGCGCTGTGATTGGCTGCCTGCACACTCTATGTTTACTCCCTCGAGCTGTGAGTTATCGAGCGGAGGAGATTGCTGTGTGTGTAAGGAGTGTCTCAGCTTCTCTCTGTGAAAGCTCTCCAGTGATAGTTCTATGTACTGACTAGCTGGCCTAGTTTCCACTCTCCCTCATATAAACACAGTCTTATACCCTCTGCTCCCCCATATATTAACAGCTTTATACAGTTCTGCTCTACCTCCTGATGAATAACAGAGGGGGAGGGAGAGGGACAGATACCATTTTTCACATTTGTTTAATCAGTTCAGACTGTATGTATAACAGCAGTTAAACTAATACAGAGGTGTTCTAGTTACAAGGAGCTTGTGCAGCCTGGAGCTGAGAACTCTGCAGCCAGAACGCATTAGCAGGGAGCCTGCAATATCTGTACATCTCTCCCTTCCCTGCTAACACAGAATGATAATGTCACAACTCTTCAGTGAAGGGAGACACGCATCCTGGGAGGAGAGACACGCCTACAGGGAAGAGAGACCCTGTATTTGAAACTGAAACTGATTGAAGCTTTCGTAGACTTGAGCTGATTCTAATGATAAAACCCCTTTAGATCAGCCCACCTGTGTATCCGTGTGTAAATCACTCCAGACGAAGCACGGTGGGGAGAGCCACTCCCAAGGATCCGCTTATATCCGCTTATATACCAGCTTCAGGTGGGAGAGATGAGGCCAACGGAAGACCAAATTCTTGTTAGTATAAAACCAAATCCTTTATTAATTTTCTTTATATTGTAATGAGCTCCTCACTCTTCTCCACCCCTTGGTGTAGCATTCCACAGAGTTTCAAGCAGAGAGAATTACTTAGGAGAATGTCTACGGTTTCAGTCCATGGACCACGTTGATCATGGCAGACTTGTCAAAGATCAGGGCGGCGATTTGATGCAGCCCTGCTGGGTGTCTGGTTATACTTCCTGATTAAACCTCTACTGACACATTTTAAAAATACACATAACCTTGATAAAGAAAATGGAAAACCGCATCTCTTGCTGGATCTGTGTGTTTTTTTCTTTACACAGGCGGAGGGTTGGATTTGAGTTAAATCTAACTGATTTAATTCACGATTTAATTACTTGTCAGTATGGCTGATTTAACAATAATTAATATTAATAATTTTAAGAAACTTAGACTGTCAGCCCAGCGATCACATGGTAAAACTTAATATACTACTGTCCCCCTGCTGTCCTCTGTTGAGCTAACTTGTCGTCATCTTCTTCATATCTTCTTCTTTGTTCCTATTATAATCTGGTATAAAAGGAAAAACTAGCTTTCCTGCTTTATTGGGGTACCAACCGTTTTCTCAATTTAGAATGAATGAGTCACAAAGGAGAGATTATTCTTTCAACGACTGCAGAAGAAGCTACTGCTGTTAAAAGTGAATCATTAGTTGAACTGTCTCTAAATCAAGTGACTTCACCAGTTTACTGGTGTATGTGTCCTTCATATATCTTCAGCAAACATATATTTCTTGAATGGTTCCCTTAGCTCTGAAGTTTATTATAGTTGCATTTAAGATGGATGATTTGCCTGGATACCATGTCATAGCTAATCTCCTATTCTCACCACTTAGGAGTTTTGAACCCTGATATAGGATATTGACTTATTGCCCAAAAAATGTGAGCTTGGAAGTCAGTGGCTGAAGTCACATTCGTTGTTTACTGCTTGTAATTTTAATTTCTGTCCTATGTGTAGTAATGTTTTTAAGTGGTCACTCAGTTCCTTCAAAATTTCAACAGCTTCGCATTAAAACAGCTATTATTCTGTATTTTGTTTAAAGCTTGAGAGATGGGTTTCAGGAAGCTCCTGATATGTTCTAAACATTTTCTCTTAAGCCCAATGTTGAGGGATTTTGGCCGTGACAGTGCCATCTATTTTATCTCGATTTTTCTTCACAAAGTGTCATCAGAATAGGCAGTTTTTTTATTATGATCAAAACTGTCCACCACAGAGTTTCCATCTATAATCTTGTGGGGGGCATTTAGCTTGGTTTCACCCATCCTTTTCAGAGCTGCTGCAGCAAAATTATTATTAGGAAGTATTTAGCAATTTCAAACACATTGCCTTTATTTCTGGTAACTCTTAAGTCTTTGGCTAAGAGGTGCAGATATGAGCACTGCGCAACCATTATGTTATTAGCAGCTTTGTTTTCCCTCCTGCTCTTCTAAATTCTCTTTATTTTGGATACGTTTGCAGCATGGTCAGGTGACCAAACTGCATACTAGACATTTGAATTTTTGGTTCACATAGTCGTTATTGCTTTACTGCCCTTCTTGTAAGTTTTATGCTGTGTGTGCTTTCTCCTGTATCGTATCAGTTGTTGGTGCAGGAGTCTTTACATTCTTCTGTTTGTTTAAACGCATTACAATAGGAATCTACTGTTGGACATTACTCCACCCATCAATACTTAGGTTAACAAATTTTACCCTCCAGAGCTGTTGACATTGCTCCATTTCTCTGTCATTCAACTTGATCCAGCAGTTTCCCTGCATACATCCAGCGGCTGTGGGTGGAATGTATCCTGGTCTCTGTGACTGGAACCATATTAATGAATAATGTGGCTTTCTCAGTCTCTGACGGAAAGAGAAGAGTTTGTTGCAATAATAAAACTGGGCTATTTTTTCATTCAATCACTCTTTTTCTATCTGCTAGTTATATCACAAACCTTTTATGGTGGTTTCAAGGAGGTAAAGGTTTTTTTTACTTCCTTTTGGGTGATGGTGTTATGTGGGATGTGGGTAGTTGATGATGAGGCGCTGCTAATGAAAGCACTATCCTGGATGGATACTCTGATAACTGTAGTAAAAAGGAATGATGGTGATTTGGAGGTGGATAGGTTTCAGAATCCATGAATTCCCTAAACAAAAAAGTCAATGCTGTATTTTATTAGTTTATTACAATTCTGCTTATTGTACAAACAAATCACTGCCCTGTCCAAAAAAGGATTATTTGTTTTTCTTCTATCATAACTGTACAAAGACAGTTTATACATGCAGTTAATAATAAGAAATAATATTTTTCTCACACTTGTCAGTTCTGTCTTTAGAAATAGGATTCAATAAAAATGTTTACCAACTGAGCATTCCTGCCTGTTCAGAAGTTTTTTCTGTGGTCATCTTCTTCCCGCACTTCTCATGATGTTGCCTCATTAGCGTCACCAGGCCTGGCGATCTCTTTGTTGCATCGTTTGCATTTTGCACGACATGCTGCCTTACCGGATAGGCGAAGGAAGCTTCTATTAAATTATCCCAAAAATGGATCTCTTTTACGGCCTGCTTGCTCATTATAAGAAAGATGTATAAACCTCAGATCGTAACTAAACAGATCCAGAACTTGTCTGTCTGTGGTATGCTGCAGTTATTGTGCTTCTCAAAGTTTTTCACTGTCATTTTTTGTCTGCTTGGCCCTTTCCTCCTCCTCACATTTAGATTCACATGCTTCTTGTGTTGTTGCAGAATTATTCCACTCCAAACAATCAGAAAATATTGTCTAAATTTTGGACTTGGCACTGAAGGGGTTGATTCTGTATTCATAGGTTTGTAGAAGACAAGAGGATTAAGTCTTTTTCTCAACTCTGTTCATGTTGTACGTTTTGCTCGTGAAGAAGAGGCTGGGACCTCTGCGGAGTCCAATTCAGTTTTGAGAACTGCGTAAGTATAGCGAGCGTCTGTGATATATAGGAGAGGGAAACTTGCCACTTAATCCTACAGAAACATCTGGAAGAGCAGTGGCATTGTGAATGGTAAAATTTCAGCCTTTATTCTACTGAGTTAAACAAACTCATGCTTTCTCTCTTTTATGGGAAGACTTTGGATGGTAAAATATTTTTCTCAAAAAGCAAGTTTATTGAAAAAAAATCCGATTTAAATCCAAAAAAATCTGATTTAAATAAAATCCGATTTTTTTTTTTTTTTTTTTTTTTTTTTTAAAAAACATTTTTTTTTATCCACCCTGCC
Organism: Phyllomedusa bahiana; assembly: GCA_025379985.1. Classification (NCBI taxonomy): domain Eukaryota; kingdom Metazoa; phylum Chordata; class Amphibia; order Anura; family Hylidae; genus Phyllomedusa; species Phyllomedusa bahiana. The sequence continues at coordinate 3,224 of JAODAL010054152.1, read as the reverse complement.
AGGCGGACTGTAGTCTGGTCTGAAAAATCACGTTTCTGACTTTATTTCAATGACGCTTCATTTGGCTTTCGGTGCACTTGACAACGTGCATTTCATCCTGAATGTGTGCAAGGTCAGGTTCAGTCCTGAGGTGGGTCTGTGAGGTTTTGGCAGGGCTGTGGAGTCAGCAAGCCGAAGCCCCGACTCCGACTCCTCATTTCCCAAAACCTCCGATTCACTCGTACTCGGCGCCAGGTTTAAGTTGATATCTTTACTTAGTAAAATGGTAAAATCACGCTGTTTATCCCCTTATGATACAATAATAAAGCTATTTAGGTGAACAGACATGACAAGAAAAAAGGGAAACAATGTTTTGATCTTTTGAACACTTGTGGGGAGAGTAAGAAAAAGCTGTTTTTGTATCCAAGTTTTATCTGCACCAACTTTGGGGAATGTGTAGAGAGCCCTGGGATCAGTTTTTGGGCAAGATAGCTTAAATTGATTCAGAGCCAAAAAGGTTTTCCAGGCGTGTTTAAAAAAAAAAGGGGGTTTCCCAATACAAATCAAAATATAAAAAATAAACTTGATTTTTGGAGAAACAAGCAGTGCTAAATACTTGAAAAGTCAAATTTATGTATAAAAAGAAAAGAGGGCTGTTTAAAAAAATTACAGTAGCCTCATGTACAAAGTTTTGGAGGGTAGAATGGACCCTAAAAGTAACAAGTTCAAACCATTTTAAATTTTTTTTTTTTCAGTGAAAAAATTATTTATTGGATATGACTTTAGAAAAAAAAAAAATTGAAAATATAAAAAAACACTGAGGAAAATTTGTGAAGTCTCTGAATTTTTTCTGGAAAATTTAGTACCCGCCTCCTTTCAGATCCTTCTTAGAGGGCCCCTAACATCGGATCTCATTATTTCCGGGGCCCAAAGAGAACGGCCTCTTTTTCCCACTAATTTGGGTTGGGGCAAAAAATGTAACCAGGGGGGTAAAAAATTTTCTAAAATGCCCGGGGGTTATAAAAAATTGCCTCAGCCAAAATAGAAATTTTTGTTTGAAGGGTTTGATCTTTTTTTTTTAAAAAACAGGTAAAACTTTTGTGAAAATCTTTTTTCCATGGGAGAAGAATCTTTTCCCCGGGGGGAAGCCTTTGCCTGCTCCTGTCGTCACTTAAACTCCTATGTGATGGGGGGTTAAAGGGAAATGGGAAAGCAGTGGGCCAGGGCCCCCCCAAAATTTTCCTTTTGGCTTTTTGGTTTCGAACAACTCCCCCCCAAACTTATTATATATTTTGGGAGAGATTTCTTTTCCTTTTTAGGGACGATTCGGCAAAAAACAGGCCCCGATTTCCCCGACCCTTGGGACCCCACGCCGGGGGTTTTGGGGGTGTTTTTTTTTTTTTTTTATGGTTTGGGGCCGTTCACGAAGTAAACCTACAAACATGCCCCCAAGCAGGGTTTATTTTAACATTCTGGATGATCGGGGTTATTCCCTTTTTCGTCAACTTTTTCTTGATCGGGTTAGGGCCGTTGTTTACCCCCTTTTTTTCCCAAGATGAAAAACGAAAAGTTCATGGGTTTGCGGGCCTGTGAAGTCGGTTTTAATTTTGCAGGAGTCTTTGCCCGTTACAAAATGGCGTGACTCTCGCCCTTCCCAAAATTTATATAAAATTTGGCCCATTTATAATGAAAGAAGGCCCAAGGGCAAGGGGGGAATTTTTGGCCCGGCCCAGGGGTTTTAACTTTTTTTCCATATCTTCAACCCCCCTTTAAAATTTTTGAGGAGTTTTAATTGTAAACAATGGAGCAGAAAAAGGGGTTTCCCCCGGGGGAAAAAGATTCTACCCCCCCAAAAAAAAAACAGATTTCAGCAACATTTTTCCCCTTTTTTTAAAGGAAGTAAAAGAATTTTCAACCCAAATTCATCAAAAACTAAACCGTGCCTGGGGCCCATTTCCCTCTTTATCCCTAGTTAAAAAGAAGTTGTTGTCCCTGGGGTTTCCCCGCTTTTGCCACCAAACCAAATTTATTTTTTTAGAGAGGCCCGTTTCTATACCCGGGAAAAAATTGAAAATTCAGATTTTGAGGTTCCAAAAATGTTATTTCAGGAGGGTTTTTTCCCCCACTTACTGCAGCTTTTTGCATTTTTCAATTTTTTAAAAAGTTTTTTGTTTTAAGTTTCCCTAAATATATTTACATGCAAACAAAGGGGAACAATGTTTTGAACTTTTGACATCTGGGTCTTTATCTCACCATCCCCAAGCAGGCACCTCAAAAAGAGCCCTAGCTGTTTGGGGAAAATACAACCCAAAATGATTTATATAATCTACAAACAGGGGGCATGTGGGGAAATTTTAGTTTCCCCCAGCTGGAGGGCCACACTACAGCTGGATGCCTGCACTACAGCTTTGAACATGAGACTCCTATCATTTTATAGACAATCATCTTGGCTCTCATAAGGAATTGATGACCTGCAACTATTTTGCAAATTTCTTTTTTCGCTATTTTTGGTCATGTAACTGCTTGTTACTGTTTTTTTCTGGTGGTGGAAAAAATCTTTTTCTTTTGTTACACCAAAAAATTTCAAACGTTCCACATTCCCTAAAAGCCCCGTGTGTTTTTGGCTGTTATCAAGGAAAGGTCACTGGTTCGAATTGGGGGGAGCAGCCCTGAAGAAGAAAATTGCAAACTGCTCAATGGGGGCCCTGAAGCGGGAAGAATGTGAAATGAAATCCATCCATCATTTCAAAACAAGAGGTGACTCCAGGCAAAAATAAGGTTTGAAATCTGTTCAAGGTCTTTCAGCTCTGCCCTGCAAAACCGGCAGTTAGGGGGCTTGTATGCTCATGAGATTTAGATCCCGACGTCCATGCAACCGACCACACGCATTACACAGGTCGGAATGATGGCCCCAAAAAAGGTGAAGAAGATCGACTTCAAACTCTTTATAAAAAGCATTGTACAAAAGTAAAAAAAAAAGGGAAAATTGGAAACGGGTGATTTGGAGCGAGAGATGAAAGTCAATAACCGGGTCTAGGGTGGAAATGGGTTTGGAAGAATCAAGGGAAAAAAGGGGTAAAGGATCCCAAAATTGAAAAACTGTCAATTCGGTGGAGGAAGCCTGTGTATGGGGTTTCACAGCAAAAAAGGGGTTGGGTACTTGACTAAGATGGATGTTTTATCTCAGTGATGGTTATTGAGTTCCCACAAGATGATTTTCTTCATATACTCGAGTGCAAAAGGGG
>JAODAL010054151.1:0-24811 GCA_025379985.1 Phyllomedusa bahiana | reverse complement strand
TCGGGAAAAGAAATGCCTGTTCGGCATTGGTAGGGGGGCAGGCGAGGGCCATGACGTGGCGGAACCCATCTGTGTCCACCAGACAGGGCAACATTTCCAAAGCCAAAAGCCTGGCAATGCCGACTTCGGGGCTTTGGCTTGGGATGGTTTGGGTTTAAAGTGTTTCTTCTCGCTCCCAAACCTGGAAGACGAAGGCTGGCTGCTAGACTGGCCGCGTGCGGCGTGCAGGTCGTCAAACTGGCGGAAGGAGAAGGGTAGGATGGGTCTCTGGTGGTGCTGGTGGGTTCTCGGCGCGCCCGGTGGAGGCTGAAGCGGAGGCTGATCCCTGATCATGACTCTGAGAGACATGGGCAGCTGAGGAACCTTGGTGGTGGCGGAGGAGGAGGAGGCGGAGACAGAGGTGTGACAATGGTTGGAGGCCCGGCATCGGTCTGGGCCTTTTTGGCCAAGTGTTCCCTCCATTTCAACTCATGCATTCGCTGCATGTGACCTAGACATGTTGGTGGTGGTTAACCACTTAAGGTTCTTGCCTCTACTTATGCGTTTACGGCAAAGGCGGCATATGACATCGCTGGGTGTATCAGAGGCTTGCTCCAAAGAAGGCCCAGGCTTGAGAGGTCCTGGACCTTTTGACGGCGATAAGCGAGGAGCGGGGTTTGCGCTGACCGTGGCTGGCGGAATCATATTCAGCGGACTTCTGCGACCGCCCTCTCCCTTTGAGGCGGGACCCGTTCGGGACACTACCCCATCGTCTTCCTCCTCGTCCATTTGATGAAGCGCTCGCAAGCAAATTCGGGCTGAAAAGACCACCATGGATCCGCAATGTCGCCATCATCATCATCAACACAGGTGACTTGGTCGTCCTGACTTTCTGCATCCAGAAGCTGCGGGCTACAAGCAAGGGGCACTGCAAGGCATTGCCGACCGCCCGGGATTTTTTGCCGATTGACCGGGCTTCCTTCACCTCCTCTGATGGCATCAGTAACTGGCGTCAGAGCAGACTAAATCATCCTCTTGATCTTTTAACATGCCTTCTGACCCCAACCCATTTTTGTCACAAAGAGGTCCCCCAGACAATGGATTACCACAGTGGTGGTACACGAGTTTGACATTTGGGCTGCTTCATGTTGACGGATGCTGATGATGCTGATGACGACATTTGTGGCCGTGACTGCGAGGATGAGGAGGTAAGCTGCTAGATGCAGGTTGCCCTTAACCACTGAAGGACAGATTGGGGGACGATGTTTCGTTACTTAGATTCACAGGGCCCTGACCCAGCGATGACAGGCCTGACGGTCCTGCAACTGACGATCCGCTGGCATGCGTGTTGTCGCCAGCACTGGAAGGAGCACCTTCTCTCGTACCTCAAACCATGTGCTACCCCCCCTCTTTCCTCGCTTACCACCTGCATTTTTCTCCATGTTCAGAAATATAAAAATTTGAGAAGGTATGGAATAGTTTTGGAAAGTCTCTTATTAAAAGATGGCAAATCACAGCTATTCTCAATCCCTCTAATCAAAACAAAATTGCTGGATTCAAATTTAACTGCAAGGTGTCTATCAACAAATCTGGACTGGGCAAAAGTCCAAAAAACACGTATCTGTTATGTTTATTATAATAAACGGGATTTTTTTTCACCTTTCAATTCACCTGTGGGGAATAAAAATTGCTGTTTTAAGATTTACGTGGATGCTGCGTCAATGAACAAGCTGGGTGTGCAAAAGTCAAAAAACAGTAACTGTTTTGTTTTCGTATGATTCACGGTATTTTTTTTCACCTTTCAATTCACCTTGGTGAATATAGAATTGTGTTTTAAGATTTACGGGTGTGCGTCAATGAACAATGCGGGTGTGCAAAAGTCAAAAAACACTAACTTTATGTTTTCGTTGATAAACGGTATTTTTGCACCTTTTTAATTCACCCGTGGTGAATAAGAATTGTGTTTTAAAAGATTTTCGGGGATGCTGCGTCAATGAACAAACCGGGGGTGCAAAAGTCAAAAAACACGTAACTGTTATGTTTTCGTATAACACGGGGATTTTTTCACCTTTAATTCACCTGTGGGGAATATAGCATTGCTGTTTTAAGTTTTTCGTGGATGCTGCGTCAATAACAATGCTGGGTGGCAAAAACAAAAAACACAATGTTTTGTTTTGTTTTTATACACGGGATTTTTTGGGAACAAACAACCTGTGCTGACTACAAGATTGTTTTGGGTTTTAATTTAACGAAGGTGGATATACAAAAAGTCAAGGTTAATGGGTAAAAATTTAAAAAGAAACATATCTGAAATGTATACGAAAAAAAAAATGGAGTTTTGCACCTAACAAAGAGACCGAGTTACTAGAAATGATGTTATCCAATATAAATTAGGCTGCCCCCAATATCCAGGAAAAATTTAAATAGCAAACTGTTAATAATAAAGATATTCCACTACAATGTCTACACTAAGTCTTGGTGAACTTTATCCAGTGGTCTTTATAGGTAGAGCTTGTCTGTGTTCGCCCGCGGGGGCCCCCCCCTTGCTCCCCCCGCCGTGAATTTAAAGCGGTAGATGCTGCTTTAAAATTCTCTAGCAACTACATAAAATATTTAAATCTCTAATATAACTAAATTGGAAGGATCACAGCTAATAGTAGAGGTTTCTCTGTGCAGAAATAGACTAATTTCGCTGAGTGTTTGGCCACAGGCAGAGCGCAGGTCCTATCCCTATGAGACGCTGAGAGACACTGAGGCTGAAACAGGAAACGCTGTTCTATGTAAAACGAGAGCATGTGATTTTTCCAGCCAATCGCAACCATACACATCCCAGTCATGACGTCGCACACACATCTCACCCTGCTCTATTCTGTAATCTGATTTTTCTGGCCGCCAAAATTACAGGAAGTGCCGAAAAAGGCGCGATCTTAATAGATGATGCTCAGATTTTAACCTTAATTATCGCATGATCTGGAAATTTCGATCACCATAAAAACCTTGCCGATTTCAACTTTGTCGATAAAAATCGCTCAACACTAGTCATGGGTGCTTTTTTTTTTTTTTGACAGATGAAAGATTCAGGGCACTATACTTTTTTAAGCTGTACAAAACATATACGTTTAAGTATATGCCAATGAAAAATGTATACTGGTGTATGTGTCCATGTTTATATCCATCAAAAAAAATATAAACAATGTATACTGGTGTATGTGCCCACATTTATATCCATCATAAAAATATAAACAAATCTACCCAATTAAATTGTTGGGAAAAAAGGGGAGAGACAAAAATAAAAAAATAAAAAAATGCAGAAACAGATGTCTACTTTATATTCAGAGGATTCATTTGCAGCAGCCACAGCAGCTGAGTGGAAGAAAACTTTAAAATTTTACTGAAAGACTGAGTGTATGAGCTTGCAAGAGTGTTTTCTGTCTAAAGTGCGTTTTTGTCTAAAGTTTGGGGCTTAAGATTGGGGGATTTTAGATTTGGGGAGTTTAGAAGGGAGAATATTATATTGTATGTTATATACAAACCTCTCAAGTGTTCCTATTTTGGACAGTTACTATTTTCAACCCTTAGCCCTCTTAGCTCTATAAATGTCTCTCTTTTTCATTTGGGAAATAATTTGTGTCAATAAACTGACTATCTTGCTTAAAAATTATCTGCTTGCCTTCTAACTGTTTATTAGATAACAACTTCTTTAATATTTCATCATTGGATACAATGCGATCCTGAAAATGTTTATATTCCAATGATTTTTCTGATAACATTTTAATAAAAAACCTTTTAAAGCATATAGTTATGCATTTAAAAATTGATCTTTTTTACAGTGAACTATAGATGTCTATCTTTGGCTGTCTAAAAAGTTGGGATGTACGTGTGTGGGCGTGATGAGAGGTGTGGTGTCATTTGTTTGGGTGTGGCTGGAGGCATGGTCTGATGTGTCTCTCTTTGCAATGTCTAAAAGTTGTGAGGTATGTATATATTGTATTATAATATTGTATTAGATTACCTGTATATCTTGGTACTCTAACATCTGTAATATCCCTATGCTCCATCCTGTGCAATGTATGCAATCCCTGAATGTATGCAAATCCCATTTGAAGATGCATTCTGCTGTAAGAGATGTGTGCACACTGCACATTTAGAAGCCCAGATCCTAGATATAAATAAGCAAGTTGCTAGACTGAGAAAAAATGCCAACTTGGAAATGAGTCTGCTGCTCCCTGAGCAAGCACTCGCAGGGGTATATACTGGGGAGGATGGCAGCATGTCCCCATTCCACCACTAGCTTCCCTCTTCTTCCCCTCCTTTGTGGTTCTCTCTGTCCGCATCTACTCCCCTTCCAACCTCCAAGTGGCTGTTGTCTACCGACTCCCATTCCCTGCCACGGATTTCCACAACCACTTCGCTTCCGGGCTCCTCCACTTTCTTTCCACTGATATCCCCACTATCATCATGGGAGATTTCAACAACCCAAATAATACACCCCACTCCACTGCTAACATACTCCTGTCACTCTCCTCTTCCTTCGGCCTCTCCCAGTGGACCTCTGGAGCCACTCATAAAGATGGACACACACTGGACTTCATCTTCACCTGCCTCTGTCCCCTATCTAACCCTTCAATCCCTCCTTTACCCATCTCTGACCACAACCTGCTTACCTTCTCCACCATTTCCACACTACCTGCTCCTCCTGCCCCAAATCTACTGCTCCCCCGCAGAAACCTACAACACCTTAACCCTCACACTCTCTCTGACTCTCTTGCTCCTCTCTCTACCATTTCCTCATTTACTGACCCAGATGCAGCCACCACTTTCTACAACAACACAATCACCACCACTCTTGATGCAGTCGCCCTTCTCACTTATAACACAACCTGCAAAATCAACAGACAACCCTGGCACACAGACTCCACCAAACGAGGTGGCGAGCTTCCAGAATTGCTGAACGCCGCTGGAAGAAAACCCGATCCACTGAGGACCACACCTCATATAAACAATCATTACATACATTTAAATCTGCACTCGCCTCAGCCAAACAAGATTATTTCACGACTCTCATATCCTCCCTTTCTCACAACCCCAGACAACTTTTTAACACCTTCAATTCTCTCCTCCGTCCACCAGCACCCCCTCCCCATCTCTCCTCTCAGCAGATGACTTTGCCACTCACTTCCTGAATAAGATCAATCTGACAAAACTTTACCACGCTGTCCCCACCTCCCACCTCTACACCTACCCATCACTATTCCCCCTTAACTTGCTTCTCTACTGTCACTCATGACAAGCTTTCCTCTCTACTGTCCAAATCTAACCTCAGTACCTGTAATCTTGACCCACTGCCATCCCACCTCATCCCTGACCTTAGCGCTGTTATCATCCCAGCCCTCACCCATCTCTTCAACCTATCATTAACCTTTGGCACCTTTTCTTCCTTCTTTAAGCATGCTACCATCACACCCATCCTTAAGAAACCATCTCTTGACCCTTCCTGTCTGTCCAACTTTTGCCCCATCTCTCTGCTCCCATTCGCCTCTAAGCTCCTTGAACAGCATGTCTACCTTCAACTGTCCTCTCATCTCTCCACCAACTCTCTCCCGACCCGCTTCAATCGGGCTTCCAACCCCACCACTCTACAGAAACCGTCCTAACCAAAGTCACCAACGACCTAGTCACTGCCAAAGCCTCACGCCACGACTCTGTACTTCTCCTAGACCTGTCCTCCGCCTTTGACACTGTCAACCATTCACTCCTTCTACACATCCCCTCCTCCCATGGCATCACGTACTTGGCTCTTTCCTGGATCTCCTCGTAGCTCACTGATCGAACATTCAGTGTCTCTACTCTCGCCCGCTCTCTGTTGGTGTTCCCCAGGGGTCTGTCTTTGGCCCACTACTCTTTTCAATCTACACTCTTGGTCTGGGTCAGCTAATAGCATCACATTGCTTTCAATACCATCTGTATGCTGATGATATTCAACTCTACATCTCTGGCCCAGATGTTACCTCTCTGCTCTCCCAGATCCCAGACTGTCTTTCGTCCATATCCTCCTTCTTCTCCTCATGTCTCCTAAAACTAAATGTGGAGAAAACTGAATTCTCAAACACACAAGTAACCTATTATTTATAAGCAATCATATGCACCTTTTGTTTGTTCAGTCGGAATGCGAGTCTTCCATAGCTCGCATATTAAACATCTATAGCAAATTGACCAAACTTTCTTTAAAATATTTTCTCCTTTTAATCATGAACGATACAAAAAACAGACAACAGTCTTTGAAGTCATAGGAAAAGGTGCAATACTTATCGCATTAAAGCGTAGTCCATATTCTTAATGGTATTAGATATGAGGATAACTGGAGAAAATATTTTAAAGAAAGTTTGGTCAATTTGCTATAGAGAAACTGAATTCATCATCTTTCCACCGTCCCACTCCATCCACCCACCTGATATCTCTATCAATGGTTGCACTCTCTCACCGGCTCCACAAGTCCGCTGCCTTGGGATAACCTTTGACTCCAATCTGTCCTTCAAACCACACATCCAAACCCTCACCTCTGCCTGCCGCACCCACCTGCAAAAATATCTCCTGTATCCGCTCATTCATTAACTTTGAAAGCACAAAAATGCTTGTCCATGCCCTCGTCATCTCATGCCTAGACTATTGCAACATCCTTCTCTGTGGCCTCCTGTCTAGCACCCTCGCTCCCCTCCAATCCATCCTTAACTCTGCCACTCGTCGGATTCACCTCTCTCCTCGCTACTCCTTTGTCTCTCCCCTCTGCCAATCCCTTCACTGGCTATCCATTGCCCAGCAAATCCAGTTCAAGTTAGTAACCTTGACCTACAAGGCTCTCCATAACCTCTCCCCTCCATACATCTCTGCCTTAATCTCCAGATACTTCCCCTCACGCAATCTCCGCTCCTCACAGGACCTTCTCCTCTGCTCTCCTCTTATCAGCTCCTCACATAACCGCTTCCAAGACTTCTCCTGCACCTCCCCCACACTCTGGATCTCACTGCCCCAACACATCAGACTTTCCCCCACTCTCACTGGCCTCAAACTTAACCTGAAAACCTATCTCTTCAGGACTGCCTGTAACCAACATTAACCCCGCTGCTGCTACTCCACTCCACAAACATGTCTGCCCCTCACCTTCTGTCTCTTCCCACCTTCCTTGTAGACTGTAAGCCCTCACGGGCAGGGACCTCTCTCCTTCTTTACCAGTAGTTATTTATCAATTTGTCTCCCTTGTGCTTGTTTGACCTATGTTATGTGTGCAACCCGAATGTACAGCGCTCTGGAACCAAGGGTGCTCTAAAATAAATAATAATAATAATAATGGAGGTGCAGGGAAATAAGGCAGCTAGTTGGGTGACAGTGAGAAAGCAGGGCAGAGGAAAGAGTGTCATGGATGTTAATCCTGATCTTGCAACCCCCCAATAGATTTGCCAGATTTGGAGGATGAGGTGGATGCCAATTCAGGATTAACGCTGCTGCAGCAAGACACTAACCTTGTCTGCTCCAATAAGGTGGGGAATAGTGCAGATAAGGCAAGACATGCAGCGGCTTAGCTACAGGGGTCATAGCAGTAGCTATTGCGACCAGACCCCTGAGTCAGGGGGGCCCATGAGACCCCCTTACCACACAGTTTTGATCACACAGCAGCCGCAACACGCAGCAGCTAGATTTTACTGTGTTCCGGAGGAGGATGGTATCTTCAGAGAATCATAGGAAGGGGAGGAACGGTCCATCTCCTAGAGCGTCCTGGGCTGAATAGTAGTAGTCACAGAGCAGATTACCACAGCACTGGTCAAACTCCTAGCCAGCAGCCCGCACCCTCCTACCAGGACAGCGATTGTGCAGAACCGGAGCACAGTAAGAGTACACTTAGTTATAGTCACCCACAAGAGCACACTTTATATATTTTGATGTAGATATATACAGTGAATGAAATCATTATTTGATTCCTTGCTGATTGTGTACGTTTGCCCACTGACAAGGACATGAACAGTCTATAATTTTAAGGTTAGGTTAATTTTAACATTGAGAGATAGAATATCAAAAATAAAATCCAGAAAATCACATTGTGTAAATTATATAAATTTATTTGCATTTTGCAGTGAGAAATAAGTATTTGATCCCTCTGGCAAACAAAACTTAATACTTGGTGGCAAAACCCTTGTTGGAAAGCACAGCAGTCAGAAGGTTTTTGTAGTTGATGATAAGGTTTGCGCACATATATACAATAAGAAACAGCATCCAATGGGTTGATGTAGTAGAAAACCGTATCCTTTATTCCTCCATACAAAAATCGCCTACAAAAACATGCGACGTTTCGACTCCCACTGGGTATTTCTCAAGCATGTTTTTGTAGGTGTTTTTTGTATGGAGGGATAAAGGATACAGTTTTCTACTACATCAACCCACTGTATGCTGTTTCTAATTGTATATATTTGGACTCTTCTGGGCCTTGTGGATTTGGGGGCCAAGAAACGTTGCATCCGTTCATAAGGTAGTTCTGCTGTATTTCTATTATTTTGATTGAGGCTTGCGCACATGTCAGGAGGAATTTTGGTCCACTCCTCTTTGCAGATCATCTCTAAATCATTAAGATTCTGACACTGTTGCTTGGCAACTTGGAGCTTCAACTCCCTCTATAACTTTTCTATGGGATTAAGGTCTGGAGACTGGCTAGGCCACTCCATGACCTTAAAGTGCTTCTTTTTGAGCCACTCCATTGTTGCATTGGCTGTATATTTTGTCATTGTCTTGCTGGAAGCTCCAGCCACAACCCATTTTTAATGTCCTGGCGAAGGGAAGGAGGTTGTCATTTAGGATTTAACGGTTCATGGCTCCATCCATTCCCCCCATTGATGTGGTGAAGTAGTCCTGTGCCCTTTGCAGAGAAAACTCCAAAAAATATTGTTTCCACTCCCTGCTTGCAGTGGGGATGGTGTTTTTTTGGGCCATAGCAGCATTTCTTTTCCTTCTAACACGGCAGTTGAGTTAATGCCAAAGAGCTCAATTTTTGTCTCATCTGACCACAGCACCTTCTCCCAATCACTCAGAGAATCATCCAGGTTTTCCTTTGTAAACTTTAGACGGGCCTGCACATGTGCCTTTTTGAGCAGGGGGATCTTGCAGGCACTGCAGGATTTTAAACCATTATAATGTGTTACCAATGGTTTTCTTGGTGACTGTGGTCTCAGCTGCCTTGAGATCATTAACAAGTTCCCCCGTGTAGTTTTAGGCTGATCTCTCACCTTTCTCATGATCTAGGACACCCCATGAGGTATCCCACGATTTAAGTCAGCTACCTTTAATGCAGGTAATTAAGAGAGGATTAAGAGTGTCTAATTGGTCTGTAGGAGCCAGAACTCTTAATGGTTGGTAGGGGATCAAATACTTATTTCTCTCATCAAAATGCAAATAAATTTATATAATTTATACAATGTGACTTTCTGAATTTTATTTTGGATATTCAATCTCTCAATGTTAGAACTAACCTACCCTTAAAATTATAGACTGTTAATGCTTTTGTCAGTGGACAAACTTACACAATCATACGCTATCTTTACCTCCACTTTCTTGCACTCCGCCCACCTTCATAGGCTGTTAAAAGTGCAGCATGTTTGCAAGGTTGGTGTCTTTTATTTTTCTCTCTGGATTATGAAGGTCTGTTGACCCAATGAGAGGCCTGAATTTGGCTCTATTGAGAGGTAAAGATAGCGTAGGATCACCCGCCTTGAGATCACGTTGTAAGCGTGGGTGGCTTTAAACTTTTTTTTATCAAAATGTGAATAAAAATCTCAAATTTTTTTTCATTTATGATAATGCATAAATGTTCTTTGGGGGTTTTCCCTGTTTTGTATGCCTTTTTGCAGTGGTGTCCACTGGTAATGGTGTGGTGTGTTTTATAATAATGCCCGCAACCCCGCTATGACCCCAGGGTTTACATTGTGTTCTTCAGAATGTTTTTTTTTTTGTGTGCAAACTACAGTTGTATTTGGCAATATTTCTTTTAATCCATATAGGGAGGGAAGGGATGCCCCCTTTTTTGGTTTTTTTGCACTCCGTCCCCCTTCAAGGCTGTTTAATGGCAGCAGTTTTCAAGGGTTTGGTCTTTTTTTTCTCTCTGGATAATGGAGGTCGGTTGCCCCCTGAAGGCCTGAATTAGCTCTATTGAAGGGAAAGATAGCGTAGGACCCCCCACCCTTTAGATCACGTTGTAAACCGTGGGGGGCTTAAAAATTTTTGATCAAAGTGTGAACTAAAAATCTCAAAGTTTTTTTTATGTAATGATAATAAAATGTTATTTGGGGTTTCCATGATTGTATGCCCTTTTAGCGTGGTGTGCCACTGGTAAAGGTGTGCGTGGTCATGATCATGCCCGAAAGAACCCAGCTTTGGAGTTCTGGTCGCCCGGCCCGCGGCGATCGACGTAAGCCAGGTTTCTACGTGTCTCATTGTGTTTACTAGTGTGAACTGGGTTTTTTCCCTGATATTTGATTGATTCCTGGGCCCACGCCTGGGCCAGAATCTTCCCCACCCATGGGTTTCCTGGCTCCTTTCTCCTGGTTTTTGACGCTCACCTTCCTATCTGGTCTTCCGTTTCTTCCTCCTATTGCCTTTGTCCTTAGTTCTCCTGGAAGGTATTTAAAGGCTCTTCTGTCTCCTCTCTCTGCTGGTTATACTGGTCTGTTTTTGCCTATTTCTCACCCTCTCTATTCTGTGCCTCCCTGGTTACCTTACTCTGCTTGGATCACGTTTATTCTTCTACCTTCTGACTTTGTACTGCGTTCCCGATAGTTACCGACTTGGCTTGTTTGACCTTCCCATATTGTGTTTGTATTGTTTGTCTGCATCTTGTGTTTTCACAATATTCAGTATAGTGCTCAGTCTTCTGGTTGGGGCCGACCTATTAAGGAGTCGGGCACCCCAAAAGGCAGGGACAGGGGTTGGGACCAGTATCAGGGCCTCACACTGTCTGTGTCTGTTTGCGCGCCCCTGATGGGTCCCTTACATTACTGTCATGATCATGCCAGAAAGAACCCCAGCCTTGAGTTCTGGTCGCCGGCCGTGGCCGATGCGACGTGAGCCATGGTTTCTGACATAGTGTCTCATTTGTGTTTACTAGTGTGAACTGGGTTTTCTCCCTGCTATCTTGATTGATTCCTGGCCGACGCCTGGGCCAGGAATCTTCCAGCACTCCATGGGTTAACCTGGCTCCTTGCGCCTGGGTTAATGACAGCTCTAGCTTTCTATCTGGTCTTCTGTTTCTTCCTCCTATTGCCTTTGTCCTTAGTTCTCCTGGAAGGTATTTAAGGGCTTTTCTGTCTCCTCTCTTTGCTGGTTATACTGGTCTGTTTTTGCCTATTTCTCACCCTCTCCATTCTGTGCCTCCCTGGTTACCTTACTCTGCTTGGATCACGTTTATTCTTCTGCCTTCTGACTTTGTACTGCGTTCCCGATAGTTACCGACTTGGCTTGCTTGACCTTCCCATATTGGCTGGTTATAATGTAAGGGACCCGTCAGAGGCACACGAACAGACACAGACAGTGTGAGGCCCTGACACTGGTTCCAACCCCTGTCCCTGCCTTTTGGGGTGCCCGACTCCTTAACAGGTCGGCCCCAACCAGAAAACTGAGCACTATACTGAATAGTGTGAAAACACAAGACGCAGACAAATAATACAAACACAATATGGGAAGGTCACGCAAGCCAAGTCGGTAACTATCGGGAACGCAGTACAAAGTCAGAAGGCAGAAGAATAAACGTGATCCAAGCAGAGTAAGGTAACCAGGGAGGCACAGAATAGAGAGGGTGCGTAATAGGCAAAAACAGACCAGTATAACCAGCAAAGAGAGGAGACAGAAGAGCCCTTAAATACCTTCCAGGAGAACTAAGGACAAAGGCAATAGGAGGAAGAAACGGAAGACCAGATAGGAAGGTAGAGCTGTCAATAACCCAGGAGCAAGGTTAACCCATGGAGTGCTGGAAGATTCCTGGCCCAGGCGTCGGCCAGGAATCAATCAAGATAGCAGGGAGAAAACCCAGTTCACACTAGTAAACACAAATGAGACACTATGTCAGAAACCATGGCTTACGTCGCATCGGCCGCGGCCGGCGACCAGAACTCAAAGTTGGGGTTCTTTCTGGCATGATCATGACAGAGTGTGTGTATATATATTGTAAGGTGGCAACAGCAGGAAGGGTGTACAATGGAGTGTACATCCCGGCCAGTGTCCTGGCATGCACCTTTCAATGTCCAAACACATGCCCCCAAGGTAAGGAGACTTGGGGGAATGAAAGGCCAAACTTCAATAGGTGTCGACAGTTTAGACTGTCGACATATGTTTAACATGCGTAATATGTTAGTATGGCTTCAGCATTTCCTGGGTCGGCCTTTCATTGGGAGTGAGCATAGAGCAGGGTGGGTGCTCACTATCCCATGACTCCACCCCGGGGGTTTACCTGGAGTATAAAAGTCAGCAGGTAAGCCGACTATGGTGGTTACAACCCCTGGCTACCTTCAAGCCTTGGGTGGAGTCCTGCTGGAAACCAGCAGGGTGAACTTGCAGACTGACAGTAAGCTGACCTCTGTTAGTTAGAGCCCAGACGGGCAGGCGTTTTGTTTTTGTTTGTGTTTGTGCATGCCTTGCACGTTGTACTTTCTGTTTGCTGCTAAATAAAATACAGAAGCCCTGTATTTTCACCTGGAATACGTCTCTGTCTCTGCCTGAACACGTGAAGTCACGATCCCAGAGCCGCTAAAGCTCACACATGGTGGAGGACGCATTGGGCAAAATAGAGGAAGTACTCTTCTGAGACAGAGGAAAAACGTATGTCCTGGGTGCAAGCAGCTACCGCACGGTCAGCAGAGGCGGCTAAAATGGATGAGTTGGTGAAGCAGCTAATTCAAGCCAACGCTAACCTCCAGCTGATGGCGGCCAGCCAGCAGAAAGCGCACGAAGAGACCATCCGGGCGCAAGCTGAGACGAATCGCCTGCTAATTGAGACCCACCAAGCCACGGTGAAGGAACAACAGCAGGTAAACCACACGCTGCAGCAACAGCTACAGACCCTGGCTGCAAGGCCAGAAGTACCAACAAGTGCTCGGTTCACGGCCCGCCAGTTGGTGCAAGGTTCCCTGCGCAAGATGTCCGCGGATGACGACATCGAGGCCTACCTGGGGACCTTTGAGCGGATAGCAGAGAGAGAGCAGCTGCCGGCGGACCAGTGGGCGGATGTCCTGGCTCCCTTCCTAACGGGCGAACCGCAGAAGGCCTACTTCGACCTGCGTGTCCAAGACGCCAAGGACTACAACAAACTGCGGGGGGAGATCCTGGCCCGACTGGGGGTCACCCTGGCCGTACGGGCCCAGAGAGTACAAGCCTGGGAGTTTAATCCGGCCAAGCCCGCCAGGTCACAAATGTACGACCTGTTCCACATTACCAACAAGTGGCTACAGCCGGAGACCCACACACCTGCCCAGGTGGTCGAGCGAGTGGTCTGTGACCGTTTTGTGCGGGCCCTTCCCATCAAGCTCCAGAGGTGCGTGGGGTACACCGACCCCAAAAGCGTGGACGAATTGGTCGCGGTTGTGGAACGGTACAGCGCTACAGAAGAGTTCCTGCAGGTCCTACATACCCCGGGAAATCCGCAGACCTCCAACCGCGGTAAGACTGCTCCTGTCCCGAAAGGGGGTTCCCGGGTATACGGAAGGGGGGAGAGGCCACCTACCCCAAAACGGGACCCTGTTTCTAAGGCCCGGGACCCCTTAGTCTGCTGGCGATGCCAAGGACTGGGACATGTGGCGGCACGTTGCCCGGGCAGGGAGGAACCCATGGAATGTGGGATGGGGAGGCGTACCTCCTGGTTTGCTCGGCCGTCATATTCCACTCGGGCGCTGCTGGAAAGGACCGACGAGAGTGCCCTGTTACCATTAATGGACATTTGGTGCAGGCCCTCCTGGACTCGGGAGCTTAGTGACCCTTGTGCAAGCCCGACTGGTGAGCCCAGAGCAACTACTCTCACGCCGGATAGGGGTAGTTTGTATACATGGGGACACCAGGGACTACCCCACTGCCATACTGGCAATAGAGACTGCCTGTGGGGTCACCCAACATGAGGTGGCCGTGGTGACC
The DNA here is from genome assembly GCA_025379985.1 of Phyllomedusa bahiana. Taxonomy (NCBI): domain Eukaryota; kingdom Metazoa; phylum Chordata; class Amphibia; order Anura; family Hylidae; genus Phyllomedusa; species Phyllomedusa bahiana. Next base: position 10,678 of record JAODAL010054151.1, on the reverse strand, counting down.
AGTTTACCTCACAGCGCAGTTATTGGCTGTGACTTTCCGCTGTTTTGGGACCTGTGGGGAAATAAAACTCATAAAATGTATAATGATGTACCTGCTGTAAATGACGTGTGCCAAACAAGTGGTAATGTTGAACCTGTGCCTTTTCCCTTGTCGGTCCTGGCTGGAGACCCAGAGGAGACCCCCTCTGAGTTAGAACTCTCCTCCTTGCCAGTCTCGAGAGGGAATTTTGGCACAGAACAAGTGAGGGACCCTAACCTGGGTAACGCTTGGAAAAGCGTAAAGGTCATTGATGGGGAGAACGCAGGAACCAGGGGAGGAGTTGGTCTACCCGCACTTCGCCGTACGGGACAATTTATTATACCGGGTGAGAAAGACGCCAACAGAGGTGGTGGAACAGTTGGTAGTACCCCGAACACATGTCCGTATGATCTTAGAGCTGGCACATTCCCATGTGTTGGGGGGACACTTGGGGGCGGAGAAAACTAGGGAGCGGGTGGAGCGGAACTTCTACTGGCCCGGCATCTACAAGGCAGTGGATGAATTCTGTCAGTCCTGCCCGGAGTGTCAGGTCCACGCCCCTAGACCCCATTTCCGGAGTCCATTGGTTCCTCTCCCCATTATAGAGGTACCATTTGAGCGGATTGGCATGGATCTGGTCGGTCCCCTCCATAAATCAGCTAGAGGGCACCAGCATGTCTTGGTTGTACTGGATTATGCCACCCGCTACCCTGAAGCTATAGCCCTCAGAAATACCTCCTCTAAAGGGATAGCTAGGGAGCTGTTCCAGCTATTCACCCGTACCAGGATCCCCAAGGAGATCCTGACCGATCAGGGTACCCCGTTTATGTCCAAGGTAACCAAAGAGCTATGCCGCCTGCTAAAAATTGCCCACCTGCGCACCTCCGTGTACCATCCCCAGACCGATGGTCTGGTCAAGCGCTTTAATAAAACCTTAAAGGGCATGTTAAAAAAGGTGGTGGACAAGGATGGTAGGGATTGGGACCACCTGTTGCCCTATCTTATGTTCGCCATCCGGGAAGTCCCACAGGCATCCACGGGGTTCTCTCCATTCGAGCTGCTATATGGGAGACATCCCCGAGGGCTCCTGGACATAGCCAGAGAAACATGGGAGCAAGAGGAAACCCCTTACAGAAGTGTCATAGAGCATATAGCCGACATGCAGGACAGGATCGCGGCAGTTATGCCCATTGTAAGGGAGAACATGCTACAGGCCCAGGAAGCCCAGGCCCGGGTTTTTCAACAGGACGCAAGAGTCAGGTCTTTTCAGCCTGGGGACAGGGTGCTCATACTTGTACCAACGGTAGAGAGCAAGTTCCTAGCTAAATGGCAAGGCCCCTATGAGATCTGTGAATGGGTGAGTGAGGTGAATTACAAGGTTTTTGCAGCCAGGAAAAAGAAAACCCTACCAAATTTACCATATTAACCTCATCAAACCCTGGAAGGACCGAGAAAGACTGGTGGCTGCAAGGGGAGTCAGGGGAGTCCCAAACAAGGAGTTACCCCCCGTCCGTATCGCGGAGGGCCTTGTCAGAGGTCCAGAGACAGGAGGTCCGGGAGTTCCTACAGAGGAACCGAGGGGTATTCTCTGAACTGCCTGGCCGGACAGATGTCATCCAACATGACATTGTCACCGAGCCCGGCCAAAAGGTGCGGCTGAGACCATACAGGGTGCCAGAAGCCCAGAGGCAAGCCATTTCAGAAGAAGTGAGGAAAATGCTAGCCCTGGGGGTTATAGAGAAGTCCCAAAGTGGGTGGTCAAGCCCCATCGTGATTATCCCTAAGATGGTAGCTTGCGGTTTTGTAATGACTTCCGCAAGTTAAATGAAGTCTCCAAATTCAATGCCTACCCCATGCCAAGGGTCGACGAGCTGATCGAGAGGTTGGGACCAGCGAGGTATAATGACCACCTTAGACCTCACCAAAGGGTATTGGCAGGTTCCCCTCACAGATCAGGCCAAAGAGAAAACGGCATTTTCCACCCAAGAGGGACACTTCCAGTACGTCGTCCTTCCCTTTGGTTTGCATGGGGCCCCTGCGACCTTTCAGAGGTTAATGGACATCATCCTGCAGCCGCATAAAAACTATGCAGCCGCATACCTGGATGATGTGGTGATCTACAGCACGATTGGGATTCGCATCTGGCTAAAGTGCAAGCAGTCCTAGATGCGCTAGGGGCCGCCGGTCTAACGGCCAACCCACAGAAGTGCGCAATAGGGCTAGAGGAGGCTCGCTACCTCGGGTATAATATTGGCCGAGGGGTCATCAAACCCCAGGTAGACAAGCTCGAGGCCCTTCAAAATTGGCCTCAACCTGTGTCCAAGAAACAGGTTAGAGCCTTCCTTGGCATTGCAGGTTACTACAGGAGGTTTGTGCCAGCCTTTGCCACAATAGCTGCCCCTCTCACAGATCTCACCAAGGGAGCAAAATCCACCCTAGTAAAGTGGAACCCGGAGGCTGAGCAAGCCTTTCTGAAACTTAAAGAGGTACTCTGTAAGAGACCTGTACTGGTTACCCCTGATTTCAGAAGGGAATTCATAGTACAGACGGATGCCTCAGAGGTGGGTTTAGGTGCAGTCCTGTCCCAAAGGGTTAATGGGGAAGAGCACCCCGTCGGGTACCTCAGCCGGAAGCTGTCGGCGGCAGAAAAGAACTACTCGATTGTAGAGAGGGAATGTCTGGCTCTGAAATGGGCAATCGAGGCGCTGAGGTACTATCTGGTGGGGAGGCAATTTAGGGTGATCACTGATCACTCCCCATTGAAATGGATGGCCCAAAACAAAGGGAAGAATGCGAGGGTGACCCGGTGGTTCCTGGCCCTACAGGATTTTAAGTTCTGTGTAGAACACCGTCCAGGGTCTCAACAAGCAAACGCAGACGCATTATCTAGAGTACATAGTTTCGGGGCACAAGGTGCTCCGCCCCACGGGTCTGAGCAGAGGGGGGGGATATGTAAGGTGGCAACAGCAGGAAGGGTGTACAATGGAGTGTACATCCCGGCCAGTGTCCTGGCATGCACCTTTCAATGTCCAAACACATGCCCCCAAGGTAAGGAGACTTGGGGGAATGAAAGGCCAAACTTCAATAGGTGTCGACAGTTTAGACTGTCGACATATGTTTAACATGCGTAATATGTTAGTATGGCTTCAGCCATTTCCTGGGTCGGCCTTTCATTGGGAGTGAGCATAGAGCAGGGTGGGTGCTCACTTCCCATGACTCCACTCCGGGGTTTACCTGGAGTATAAAAGTCAGCAGGTAAGCTGACTATGGTGGTTACAACCCCTGGCTACCTTCAAGCCTTGGGTGGAGTCCTGCTGGAAAACCAGCAGGGTGAACTTGCAGACTGACAGTAAGCTGACCTCTGTTAGTTAGAGCCCAGACGGGCAGGCGTTTTGTTTTTGTTTTGGGTTTGTGCATGCCTTGCACGTTGTACTTTCTATTTGCTGCTAAATAAAATACAGAAGCCCTGTATTTTCACCTGGAATACGTCTATGTCTCTGCCTGAACACGTGAAGTCACGATCCCAGAGCCGCTAAAGCTCACAATATATATATATATATATCTATATATATATATATATATCTATATATATGTATATATATATATATATATATATATATATAATATATATATATATATAAATATGCCGCAACCCTGCCAGTGGCACCCAGGTTCACATTGTGTTCTTCAGAAAAGTTTTTTTTTTTTTGTGTGCAGAACTATACATTGTATTTTGGCATATATTGCTTTTTAACCCTTTATAGGTAGGAAGGGGTGCCTCCATTTTGTTTTCTTGCACTCCATCCACTTTCACAGGCTGTTATAAGTGCAGCATGATTGCAAGGTTGGTGTCTTTTATTTTTCTCTCTGCATAATGGAGGTCAGTTGACTCAATGAGAGGCCTGAATTTGGCCTTCTTGAGAGGAAAAGATAGCGTGGGAACCACCCGCCTTGAGATCACGTTGTAAGCCGTGGGTGGCTTAAACATTTTTTTGATCAAAATGTGTGAACTAGAATCTCAAAGTTTTTTTCACATAGAGGTCAGACACCAGCTCAGGTATAACCTACAACACTGTCATATATAGACTATATAGTGGTCAGACACCAGCTCAGGTATAACCTACAACACTGCCATATAGCAACCACATAGAGGTCAGACAGCAGCTCGGGTCACATCACATTACAGTGAATACAGCATTGATCCAATACAGAAGTAAAATAACCCCTGAAATCAGAGACTCACCGGAGACGTCTTATCTGATGAGTCGTTCTCTTCTCTCATGAGTCGTTCTTATTCCCTATTCTTCTGAATCTGTTCCACACCGCCATGATGACCTGTCCCGGCCACAACTCATCCCTGCAGAAATTACACACGAATATCTTAGAATCCTCACTTTTCCAGCATCTCTTTACCTATTCCCACCTCTGTACAAACTTCCCAGGGGTGGGTGAGCGGATACAAGCCATAACTTAGAGGCCTAGTATCCTAAGGGGTTGGAGGATGGTGAGAGGACTAACCCGCTGGAGATAATGCTACAACTATGGGCTGCTGCCCCCTCTTTATATTACCAGGTAGGTAGACGTGACCCTAGATAGGTAAGCAAATGGGCAAGGCCCCAGGTAACTAGATAGGCCCTATTTAGGTAGGTAGACCCCCGCTGGATAAGTTGGTAGGCCGGCCCCAGGTAGGTTGGTGGGTACCAAGCCACGGGTGGGTAGGTAAACAGCCCCCATGTAGATAAGCAGGCCCCAGTTAGGCAAGTAGGTAGGTGGTTGCCCCCAGTTAGGTAAGCTGTAGGTAGTTAGGGCCCCCTTTATATAGGCTGCAAGCAGTTAGGGACCCCCTTTGGGTAGTATACAGGCAGTTAGGGCTTTCCTTGAAGTAGTATACAGGCAGTTAGGGCCTCCCTTAGGTAGTATAGAGGCAGTTAGGGCCTCCCTTAGGTAGTATACAGGCAGTTAGGGCTTCCCTTGAAGAAGTATAGATGCAGTTAGGGCCTCCCTTATGTAGTATACAGGCAGTTAGGGACCCTCTTTAGGTAGTATACAGGCAGTTAGGGCCTCCTTTAGCTAGTATTCAGGTAGTTAGGGGCCTCCTTTAGCTAGTGTGCAGGAAGTCAGGGCCCCCTTTAGCTAGTGTGCAGGAAGTCAGGGCCCCCTTTAGCTAGATTGTAGGTAGTTAGGGCCCCCTTTATTTTTAGGTAGTCAGAGACCCTTTAGGTTTTAGGCAGTCAGGGCGCGCTGTTAGGTAGTCAGGGCCCCTTTAGGCATTCAGGGCTCCCTTTAGGCAGTCAGGGCTCCCTTTTAGATAGTCAGGGCTCCCTTTTAGATAGTCAGGGCTCCCTGTTAGGTAGTCAGAGGCCCTTGTTAGGTAGTCAGCGGCCCCTTTTAGATAGTCAGGGCTCCCTGTTAGGTAGTCAGGGCTCCCTGTTAGGTAGTCAGGGGCCCCTTTTAGGTAGTCAGGGCTCACTTTTTGGTAGTCAGAGCCCCCTGTTAGGTAGTCAGGGCCCCCTGTTAGGTAGTCAGGGGCCCCTTTTAGGTAGTCAGGGGCCCCCTTTATGTAGTCAGGGCTCCCTTTTAGGTAGTCAGGGGCCCCTTTTAGGTAGTCAGGACTCCCTTTTAGGTAGTCAGGACTCCCTTTTAAGTAGTCAGGGTCTCCTTTTAGGTAGTCAAGGCTCCCTTTTAGGTAGTCAGGGCTCCCCTTTAGATAGTCAGGGCTCCCTTTTAGATAGTCAGGGGCCCCTTTTAGGTAGTCAGGGGCCCCTTTTAGGTAGTCAGGGCTCCCCTTTAGGTAGTCAGGGCTCCGTTTTAGGTAGTTAGGGGCCCCTTTTAGGGTGTTATGGGCCCCATTTAGGTTGTCAGGGCTCCCTTTTAGGTAGTCACGGGCCCCTTTTAGGTAGTCAGGGGCCCCTTTTAGGTAGTCAGGGCTCCCTGTTAGGTAGTCAGGGCTCCCTTTTAGGTAGTCAGGGGCCCCTTTTAGGTAGTCAGGGTTAACTGTTAGGTAGTCAGGGCCCCCTTTAGACAGTTAAAAAAACAACTACTCACCTCGCTCCCGCTCCTGCCGCTCCCGGATGCTACCCGCTGGCTTCTAGTGGCGCCTGGATAAGGCGGCGCTGTGATGTGACGTCACAGCGCCGCCTAAGTCACCAGTAGAAGCGAGCACCTGGCAGGCTTAAAGCCTAACACCTTAGGCCTGCCAGGGCGATCAGCGGACCGGAGCGCTAGCTAGTCCCCGACTCCCGGGCCCGGTCTCTGAGCGCTTGGGACGCAGGGCCCGGGCGTTCAGGGACAGGATGCGGTGGCGGGGCCCTGGGGAGCTTCGGCACTGCCTCCGGGACCCATAAGAGCTCGGCGCCCACCGGGAGATTCATCGATCCCCCGGGGGCCCAGTCCGAGCCTGCCTTTACTCCATCATGTCCAAAGGCGACATTTCAACTCAAATAAGAAAGGTTTGAAGAAGGCTCATTTGAGCCGAAATGTCGCCTTTGGGCATGATGGAATAAAATTCTTTTTTACTTTATTTCTCAATTGCAATTGAGAGCTGCAATTTTATCCTGATTATTTAATGGGACCTGTGATGATGGCTCATCAAAAAAAAAAAATATATATATATAAAATTGCGCCATTGTATTTGCTTTCTTGTTCTACCCCACAAACCTTTTTTCGGCTACCCAATATATCATATGGTGTATTTAATTGTACGATTAAAAATACTTCTCGTCTTGCTGAAAACAAACCCTAATGTGGCTATGTTGACAAAAAAAGAAAACGGTTACGGCACTTGTAAGGCGGAGAGAAAAAAATACAGAAAAAAAATGGGTTGGACATTAAGCTGTTAAAATGTATAAAAAGATAAATTGTCGTTTTTAATTTGCAACTTCCATTTTGCCATGATTTTTAGAAAACACTTGTGGTATAAAAATGCTTACTACAACCCTTGACAAATTATTTCCTAAATGGGGTCCCTTCTGAGGGGGTTTCTGCTGTACTGGTACCTCTGCAAATTTGTTGTTTTACCCAGCATTGTGCTTGGTATCTATACACTTTAGAGGATAGGCCGATGGACATTTATCAATACAACCTGATCATCCTCCATCACATTCGGGAAAGTTTTAATTTAAAATAGACTCAAGCAATTCTTGGTCTTCTTCTTTCTTATCACCTCAATGTTGAGTCAGGAGCAACAAATTGGCCTAATCAACTAATGGACAGTGCTAGAAGCTAAAAAATATGATTTTAATGACAGAAACAGGTGAACAGTGTGGGGCTCAGTCAGTGTCGGACTGGGGTCCTGGGCCCAATGGGAATTGACCAGGGCCCACCAGTTGATTTTTTAGGGGCCCACCCGGGAGTTTTTTTAAAGGGTTTCTCATTACGAGCTTTCAGCCGTCTTTGTCCCGGGAAAGTTGAACTGAGGGGGGGTCTCTTGTCTGTTTTTCTGCTCCCTCCCCCCCCTCCCACACCCACAGGCGCTACGTAACTTCAACAGGGGGGGGAGGGGGTTTTGTTTCCAAGTTCCCCCTGGTGTCCCTCTTGGTTGTTGGGGGAGAGGGTGACTAGGAGTGTAGAGAGGGTAGAAGCTGTGTCTAATTTGAGCAAAGGGGGTGTGTGTTCCCAATCCCCGCTTAGCTTAAATTTTCCCATTCCAGCAACAACAAGGGCGTTCAACTCAGAAAGTCCACTAATACAGGAGAACATAAATATTCACATGCCCCCTGATTTTAAGTATTAGTTAGTCAAGTTTCCCAAAAACATATCAATTATAGTAACAGCAGGGTCACTGCGTCAATCATCTGTTAGAGAGGGGGGGAAGCGGCACACACGGGTAATCCAGGCAGCCGGAACGACCAGAGTCCCCCCTCCCCCCTCCCTCCCCCTTCCCTCCCCTCAGAAGCATTCTGTGCGGGGGGCTCTCTGCCTGACCGTTTCAAAGGTGATGAGTATTCAGACCTGACAGCAGTAAGATAAGGATCAAAGGTCGGCCTTTAAAAGATTGAAAGTGATGTGTAATACTAAAGGGCTAGTCAAAAACAGTAGGACATTTTTAAAAGAACAATTTTTTGCCAAAGCTGCTTGTTTTTTAAAGACTTTAATTAAAACCAATCATTGTGGAGCAAACCCCCCTTTAAAGGATCATCCCACTGCGCTGTATAGATGTACATGCCTTCTACACTCTGCTTCTTGATTTTTGCTTCTCTTTCTATGCTTTCTTGCTTTTTATGAAAATGTATATGCAGTTAAAAAACAACTCCACACTCCACGCTCCGGGGCCAATCGAGGGTTTCCCCTATTCCTCTGTGGGACAGTCTGAGCCTGGGCTCAGTCATTCTGAATTGTGTCCTATTTATGCTTCCTAACCTGGAGCACAAAGCCCTCTACAGTTTGTGCAAGTGTCTCCTGTTTTCATTTTATTTTACAAACTGTAATTTCTGTCATTTTATACACCCTATTTTTGTAAGCACTGAAATGTGTGTACTAAAACTTGTCCTTGTAGCTTTAAAAGGATCAATAGTGTTTGCTAGGATGTTTAACCTTTTGAAGAACAGTGCGTAGGTGTTTGTGACTTACCTCCAGTTTACAGCAAGTGGTGGGGGCGTGGACTTTGGGTGTGTGGACTTTGTAAAGGTATGATATATGCTCAATTTATGACCTGATTGAAAGGTGAGTGCAAGGTTTAGGGAGTGGAGATACATTTATTTTTATTGCAGTCAAACTTACATCAGGTGCTGGGTTAGTGATGAAATGCACATAGTTTCAGTTAATGTCTGTGTTTTTATTAGATAACAATTAAAATCAGGACATTTAATGAAAAAATATACAGTTAGGAGGTACATGTGGAGACTCAAAGTCAGAATACAGAACTGAATAAAGGAGTTTTCACATAAAAGAAATATATCCCTGAATACATGTCTGATCACTGGGAACAACACAGCTGGGACCCCCCAATGATCACTGAGCTTTAGATATCGTTGACAGTCCCACAGACTGCAGTGTCAAAGCAATAGATGTTGTGTTTGAATAATGATTCAACTGAAAATAATTACATAAATAAATATTGAAAGTGGCCTGAACAAAAATCATGGTACCCCTAGAAATGATTGAAAATAACTTGACCATAAGGACAGGTTGTAATTAGAGATGGGCGAATTTCTCAAAAATTCGGTTTGGTCACTTCGCAGAATTTTCCGTCAAAAATTACTTCGTCCCGAATTACTTCGGCACGTATCACATTAAAAAACGGCTATTTCCAGGCTGCACAGAGCCTGCAGGGTGCTGTAGAATGTTGTGCCATGCTTAAATATGCAGAGGGAGCTTGGTTTGGTCAATGTTTTGTTTTTTGTATGACACGCAGATGAGTGCCACCGCTTTAGAATCGTTCACTATAAAATTCTCTGGGACTTAAGAGGGCAAAAATGAAAAAAAAACTCACGGGGAAAGTAGCTGTAAAGTCATGGGAGGAAAGCTGGAAAAAAACAAGCTGAGAGCTCAGATGGAACATTAGTGACAGAGTGTGGAGGGACGGGGCAGCCACAGCAGCATGGGTAGAGGTGGCACAAAGCATTCTAGGGTGGCAAAAACAGGAGTAGGCCCCAGAGTGGCACAGACACAGTGTGGAGGTCCGGGCAGCCCCAGCAGTAGCCTGAGGTAGGCAGTGGCAAATGACATTCTGGAGGTGGCTAAAACAGGGTAGGCCCCGAGTGGCAAAGACAGAGGTGGAGGTCACGGCGGCAGCAGCATGAGGTCGGGAGGGGCACAAGACTTCTGGAGTTGGCAAAAAAAGTGTAGGCCAAAAGAGTGGCCCTTTTACAAGTGTGGAGGTCACGACACAGCAGCTGAGGTCAGGGGGGGCACAATGAGGTTTGGAGTTGGGAAAAAAGTAGTAGGCCACGAGTGGCACAAGACACGTGTTTGGTCACGACGCAGCCAAGCAGCGCATGAGGTCAGGCATGGCACAATACATTCTGGAGGGGGCAAAACATAGTAGGCCAAGAGGGCACAAGACACAGTGTGGAGGTCCAACAGCAGCATCTGAGGTCAGGGTGGACAATGAAATTCTGGAGGTAGAAAAACTGTGTAGCCACAGGGTGGACAAGCACGTGTGGAGGTACCACGAGCGCAGCTGAGGTTTGACAGGGCCATTGATTTTTTGGAGGTGGTTTTAAAAAAGTAGTAGGCCAAAAGAGTGGGACAATTTCACAGTGTGGAGGTCACGACAGCAGCGCATGAGGTCAGGGGTGGCACAATGAAATTTGGGGGTGGAAAAAATGGGTAGGCCACAGAGTGGACAATGACACGAGTGGGGGCAAGGCAGCAGCCACAGCAGCAGCGGGGTCAGCAGTGGACAAGACAGAAAAGTGAGGTCACGGCAGCAAAACAGCAGCAGCAGAGGTCAGACAGGGCACAATGCATTCTGGAGGTGGCAAAACGTGAGGCCCCAGGTGGAAAAATGACACAGTGTGGAGGGTTTCGGCAGCAGAACAGATGACATCAGACAGTGGGAAATGACATTTTAGGTGGAAAAAAAAATGGTAGGCCCCCAGAGTGGCAAAAGACCGTGTGGAGGTCCGCGCAAAAGCATGAGGTAGGCAGTGGCACAAGACATTTGGGGTGGAAAAAAAACGGAGTAGGCCCACAGAGTGGCCCAATGACAGAGGGGGGG
>JAODAL010054150.1:0-24811 GCA_025379985.1 Phyllomedusa bahiana | reverse complement strand
CACCTTTTGGTGCTTTCCTCGCCTCAAGGAGAGATGTTCTCCTTTCTGAGACACTCATTGCCTCCCACACAGCCAGTCAGTATCACTGTGCTATGCACTGATGAGGGACAAACATCCCGAAATAGCTGTATGCAGATGAGAGATACTGGCTTGGCTAAATATCCCTTTTGCTTTCTCAAGACCCAGTGGGTCAAAAGCGAATTGAGGATTTGTGACATCCAATAGAGGGCACTTGAACTTCTCAGCTCCTTTCCCATAATGCCTTGTGATATGCAGATTCTTAGTAGAGGGCAAAAATTCAATTCAAACTCTACACACCATTTGGTGCTCTCCTCGCCTCAAGGAGAGATGTTCCCCTTTCTGAGCTGTATCCATGAAAGAAGTCAGCGTACAGGGCGGAGGAGAGAGGGAGCTACAGTAGCTCCTATTGTTAATAGTGGAACCTGTGTTATCTATACACATTGATGTCACCTTTTAGTGTAATCCTGCCTGTGATGATAATAAGGAGACTGCTGAAAAGTTTTCTTTACAGAACAGGAAGTGTTGGACTATTATTAGGCCTAGTGGCCAAGTGAATACTTATTCTTAAAAAATTTGTTTAACATAAAAACATGAGGTCATAGGTTTTTTTGATTATTTTTATCCCTTATATTAAAAGTGCACAGGTGTAAAATGCACCAAATTTATTTGAGAGTCTGTACGCCTGTCTAAAAAAATCGAAGCCACCTTGGATCTGGAATAAATATCTAGCTTAATTCGAGCCACTCTTTTGAGCGAACTTTTGTAAAGTTGTTGGACACACTCCTTTTAGACTAAGCTTCAATCCCTTTTTATTAAATTGGCTAGCTTGGTGTAAAACAGCTCTAAAGACACAAATTTTTGCACAAGTGCCATTTGCGCAAAAATTTGTGACTTTTTAATGCCAGAACACTGGAGTAAATCACTTCATTCATTTCCCCTATAGACTTCTCCTTATAACCCCATACAACCCTAACATGCTGTTAGTTTGGCTTATTAGAACAGTGTTTAGGCTTGCAGCCGTGATATGGACATTTACATTTGGCTGCATTACAGCTGCTTGGATAAAGAATTGTGCAACTGTACAAATATGCATAAAATTATATTTGTTATTTCTAAATCTAAATGGCATCAGAAAGTGATTGTACGATTAATAAGTACATATAGATTTGGCACTTATTTTATAATACAAAAAAGGATGATTTACAATTCCTTCATTTCTGTGCCAAACTACTATATGTAAAGAGGAAACAAAATACAAAATCTATCACCCAACAAATGTCATTAGATTTTTCCTTGTGAGTAAGACTTAACTTTTACTGTTATTGACCATAAAAATGAAACAAACTGTATGCTTTCATGTTATTTTTACAGTCAATTACTATGAAAGTTAAGTTTTATTCACAAGGAAAAATCTAATGACATTTTTTGGGTGATTGTTGGAAAATTTGTATTGCGTTACCTTTTGCTTGCATTGCTTGCTTAGATATTACAGCTTTTTATGTTTAATATAAAGTACAGCATGTGGCTTATTGGTGATGTAAGGCGCAAACAGTTAGAGCGACATGTATGAACAGGGCTGCGGCAGATATCTGGCGTCTTTACAGCCCGATATCAGGCGCAGCCCCATTCATACATTTTCAAATCTCCCGCACGCCACACGGTGGCGCATTACTTCGCGCCTGCGGCGCCTTGTAATGCGTCCGATCTCGGTGGGCTTGTGGGAGGTGGGGCCACTAAAAACCGTAGGGGAAATTACATATTTATAGCTTCGCTACGGCACGTCTAGGCGCATTACAGCTAGAACAGGTAGAGCACTTTCAAAGTGGTATACCTGATCCCAACTGTCGCTCAAGTGTTAGCAGGTTCATAAATCATTCTAGGCAATTAATATGCGCATGAAATTTGCCGTCTCCACGCCAAATTTCCTGCATGTCGCCCTTAATGTGCAAAGATGATGCCAGCCCTGCATTATCAGTGGCTAGGAAAAAATAATGGACACACAGTAACAGAAAAGTATAGTCCTGAACCTAGACCAGCGGGTATAGATGCTACTACCAGTCTGGAAAGGAGTAAGGCTAGGTCTACCCAGCACAGAATTTTTGGTTGTGTTTTCCAAGGATTCAGTATTTTGAATCCGCTGAAAAACGGATCTACCCTGCGCTTTGTAGCCTTCAATAGAAAATCTGTGCTGTAGTCTACAGAGAGACGATTTTTTACAGAGTTTTTCCTAAAGCGAAAACCGACCGAGGGAAATTAATAAAACATGTTGAATTTTTCCGTTTGGCCCGGGGAGGGGTTTTCCGCAACCCCAGTGTACTGGGGGCCGGGGGGAACCCAAAAAATTTTCGACCACCATTGTTTGCGTAAAAAAGCGGTGCGGTCCAGCAAAGTGAAAATGCCCTTGGATTTTGGATGGCTTTTTCAATTTGCTGTGTGGATCTAACCTAAGGGAGTGGGGAAAGTAAAAGTGTTGCTGCCAGAGAGTGGGAAAAGGTAGTTTGATGTAGCAGGAAGGAGTGAATAGCAACAACCTCCAGAGGTGGGTGAGGTGGAAGAATATTGCTGCTAGGGGGGAGATTGCGCTGATGTTTCAAACTTTGAGCCCAACTTTTTTAATTTGATTTTGCTGTTTTTAGGGCCATGTTTAAAAAAATTTTTGGGGTCAAAAACTCACTTTTTTGCCCCTTTGGGTTTTATTTTGGGGAAAAAAAAGTGGGTTTTTAGCCCAAAAATTAGTTTTAACATTTTTTGCCTTTTGTGCTTTTAAAATTTTTGGGGGGAACCTTCCCCAAAGTTTGGTTGAGCATACCAGCTCCCCCCATTCCTTTTTCCCCCATCAGGATATTTGATCTGATATCATCACCCGACCCCCCCAAAGGTTTTCCCCCACTGACGAATCTTAACCGGGAAATTTGAAATGCTTTTGGGGAAATTTTTCTCTGTGTGGAAATTTTATTTGCCCATGGGTTTTGTATATATTTTTGAATGTTTATTAGATTCTTTTTGGTCATCTGATAAGATAATTACTATTTGTGGCTCTGTTTGTTTTTTTTTTTTTGGGGACCCACCCTGTCTAAATATTGACGGGGTTTTTTCCCTTTGGGAATTTTTTATTTAGGTAAAGGTGTTCAGGGCCCGGGTTGATTTTGGGGGGTTTTGTCCTTTTCGGAGGGTTTTTTTCCCCAAAGGCCCGGGTTAGGTATTGTTGCAAAAAGGGAATATTTTTGGATACATCTTTTGGTGTGTATGCCTGTACTTACTAAGGGGATTTGTTGTCTTTTTTAAAAAAGAACTTATATAAAATTTTTAACATCTTTTTAAAAGCTATATTTTTTTTGGATGGGGTTTTTTTGGGGATTTCAGTTTAAAATTTTTTCCCTTAAATGATAGTTTGTATCAGTTAAGTGTAGGTTAAAGTTTTTTGCTTTTGGAGGGGCAGGGGGGAAAAGGGTAAAATTTCTGCTGTCCGGGGTTTAAAAAGGGTTTGGGGAAAAAAGGGAAAATGGGGGCTGTCAGAAGTGGGGGGGGAGGGGGAAACCCCTGATGTTAGTCAGAGAGTAGGGGGCAGAAGGTTTTTGCCCAAATGGGGAGAGGCAGGAAGGGAAAAATGTAGTGAAAAAAATAGGATAAAGGTTTTGGTTGGGGAGAAAACAGTGTTTGCATTAAATGGGGGGGGTGGGGGTTGGGGGGTGATTCTCCCTTTCCCAGTGGGTGAAGGTCGGGGTGTCTAAAAATTATGTTGCTATAGGGGGGGACACAGTTTTCCCAAAACCCAAAGTACCCAAAAAAAGAAACCAAAATGTTTAACTTTAGATTCAGGACCCCCGAATTTTGGCTATATATGTCCTCTTTATATACGCTACCCCCCCTTCCCCCAAAAGGCCACCCCTTTCTACACCAAACGGGTGTAACTTTTTTTGGAAACAAGCAAATTTGGGGGGTTTGGAATCACCCAGCTTTCCGGGATTTTTGAGACCCTATTAAAACATCAAGGGGGAGCTGTGGGGCACTGCCAAACTGTCCTAAACCCTTTAAATTTAAAAATTTTTAAACCCAAATTTTTACCCCCATGCGTCCCATGTTAGTGGTGATACCAGTGTACCCCAGGCTTTGCAAAATGTATTTTTACCTTTTTACATTTGCCCATATAGGGGTTAGCCAGTTTTTAAACAGGCTTTTTTGCGCCTGAAATTTTCCCGGCATACAGGGGCCCTTGGTGGTTTGTACCCAAAGAGGCGTAACTAGAATAATAGGGTCCCATAGAAAAATTGAGATGGGTCCCCAGACCAAATGAAGAAAAACTAAAATAGCGGGCATGGGTTTTAGCTTAATAAAAATTTAAGGGCTCCCTTTATATCGGGAAATTTTAATTAGTGTGCCGGAAAGAGCAAAAAGGGCCCCCCAAACTATTTTTCCTTCCATAAGGAGCAATGTTCTTGTCCCCTTTTTGGGCCCCCCCCCCCCTTTATTGGCCAACCCACCATTCTTGGGGTTGGGTTTGGAGCGATTTGTCGGGGTTTAAATTTCCAGAAACGAAGGGGACCCCCCTTCAAAATAGCTACGGGGACCCCGGTTTTTTTTGTCACAAATACCTAAATAAAACACATATTTTAAAAGCACCCAAAATTGAGTGCTGTTGTTAACTTCTTTTGATATTTGCAGGAAAACCCCCCCATAACAAAGAAACCAGGAAGTCTTACAATTTCCTGTCCCGTCCCGCAAAAAGGGTTTTTTTTTTAACCCTTAACCCGGGAACCCCGGGGAAAAAGTATTTAAGGGACCAAAAAATTTTTTTTTAGTTTTTGGCCTCCTTGCGTTTCAACAGTTGAAACCTTTTTTTTATTTTTTTCAATGACCAGTTGTATGGGGCCCTCTTTTTATTCAAGACAAGTTGTACTTTATGGGGAATATTTTTAAGTACACTTATAAAAAATTTTGAAAGTTTTTAAAAAAAAAAAATTTTTTCTTTTTTTCTTTTTTTTTTTTTTTTTTTTTCCTTAAATTTCACATTTAAAAAACCCTTTAGTTTTAATTCTACAAGTTATTATGGTTGTGTGGATCCCAAAATTTATGTGTGGGTTTTTTTTTGTGGTGTAATTTATGTACAATTATTTTTTTTTAAAAAATTTTTTTTTAAAATTTTATTTATTTTTTTATTTTTATTTTTTACACTTTTTAAGGTTTTTTTGAAATTTTTTTTTTGACTTTAAAGGGGAGAGCTTTTAAAAATTTTTTTTTAAATTTTTTTTTTTACCCCCTTAGAAATTTGTTTAGTTATTCATATATGCAAAATACATTTAATCTGTGTCAGTCTGACAGGCGTGACCCTGGACCCCAACCGTGTTTTCCTGGCCCATTTGGTTTTAGTCCCAAGACAGCCCCCCGGGGGGGGGCCCAATCTAGGCCCCCGGGGCTGACTTTTTGGCACCCTTTTCCTAAATTTTCTTGGGTTGGGCGGGTAAACCGGGATCCCCCGACAGGCGGGGGAAACCCCTTTGATTGGGGCCTTCCCGGTAACGCACTCCCACAATAAAAGGGTTTTTTAAAGCAGGGGGTTTGGGGGGGTTTTCCCCCCACTCCCCGGGTTCCCTGCAGGAGTTGCTCGGGGGTTCAGGGTGTGCATTTCACCCCCCGATCCCAGCGCAATTGGGGCGCCCGGGCGCCACAAACCCCGTTTATCTGCAGGGGGGGGGGGGACGTCAAAAGCGTCGCTCCCCAGACGAACGCCCCTGAAAGGGCCCGCAGTCAAAAACCGGGGGCGGTCGTTAAGGATTTAATATACAGGTTCTGCGGGAATATAAGTAAAATACAGTGCAGTTACTTGTGGGGACTCACAGGGGGATTTCTTTTTCTTTTCTTTTACATCCCTTGAAAACTTCCCCTGGCCCCCTGATCGTTCCCCCCTGAATTTATTACACTAAATTTTAGAATTTAAAATTTTTTAAGCATTTCCTACTTGTGCTCCCTTTTTTAAAACCCCCCATTAGGGGATTTAAATGGAGATGGGAAGGTTATGGAGTGATCGGTTTGGGGGGGATAGGTGGGGGTTAAATGGGCTATTGGGTGATAGGTGGAGGTGGGGGGTTTTGGGTGTAGGCAAGGTTAAAAGGGGGATGTTTGGTGAAAGTGAGGGGGGGGAAGGGGTAGGTGGAGGTGGGGGGTAGTTTTGGGGGTGATGGTGGGAGTTGTATTTTGTTGGGTTTGGGAATAGGATGCATAACACAATGGTGGGAAAGGTGCAGTAAAGATGAGCACTCCCCCCAATTTTAAATTTTGGGGGTGGGGGGGGTTGAGGGGCATTTCCCCTGGAGATTGTGCAGGGTGCTGTGGTTGATATCCCCCAAAAGAATCATTTTGTGCAGAATTTTAAAATCCGTTTCCTTGCAAACCCCGGGGGATCGCCCCAGGCATGATTTGCAGGGGGGGGCTGGGAAGGATTTTAATGTTTTTTTTTTTATACAAAATTTTTTTCTTTTTTTACTATATTTGGGTCATTTTTGGGCTATTTTACCCGTTTTTGGGCCCAAATTTTAAATTTAAAAAAATTGCCAAAAAAAGGCTGTTTTAAGGGGGGGTGTTTATTTGAATAAAAAAGTTTTTGGTGTGTCAAATTTTTTTTTTTACCTTTTTTTTTTAAATGTTTGTAAAGGAAGTTTCTGTCAGACACCTCTCCATTGCTAGCACAACGAAAACTTCAGCCAACAGTGTTTTTTTCACAACCGAAGTCCGAAAACTAACCTCATGTCACTACTATCCTATTTCCATCGAAACCAAGTTACGGGAAGACCGAGTTGCCATCAAAGTGACACTTTAATATAGGTCCACTTCTGGGTCCAAGCTGCAGAGCTGGTATTTTTGGTGTGAATAGACTAATATCCATATACGTTCTTATTACACCTGATAGTATCAGCCTTCACTTGCCAGTTTTTACTTTGTCTGGTTATGAAAAAATGAGAGAACCCACAAACTTTTTATATTATATACTTTATATATTGATTACAGTGGATGCATAATTTTAGATTTTCTATAAATAAAAAAAAAAATGTAGAGTCCCCTCCTTTTTTTAATAACTAGCCAAGTAAAAAACCAACAGCTGCAGACCAGACACTATCATATGGGAAAATGTCCATTGGATATTGGGATGTTCCCATCCTTTAAATACCAGCAAGCAACTGCCCAGAAAGCGAACCATCACACTAATACGGTCCACTTCTGTTGGTTACCAGCCTCTTCCCAGTACCCTTGGTAAGTTGGTACTGCGTAATGGTAGAGCTGGGTTATTGTCAGCTTTAGATTGAAAAAAAACACTCAGACAACAAGCCCCAGCAATAGCAGTGGAAAGACATCTATCAATGTCTGTATTGCTAACACTGGCAATTATGTGGAAAAAAAAAACCAATGACATAAACACATTTTTTTTTATTTAAAATAAACACTCACTGACACCCCAACTCCTCTTTAACATTTTTATTATAAGAATAGATCCAAAGTGATCCGACGTACTCCACTCAATCTGAAGTATGTCCAAAAGGGAGACAAAACACATTAAATCACAGGAAACATTACAGACATATAAGGCTGGGTACCTATTCTCTTCCAGGGAAAGCTGGTGAACACTCCATCCCCCCAACAAGGGGGACCTGTTATTTTTTTTTATCATTAAACAGGCTGTGTGCCCTGTTGTGGAGAAGACGGGACATCACCCAGCCTTTTCTTAGCTGGATGTCTATTGCAGCATCCAAAAAGCTGGGTGACGACTCATTCCCTCACATGTCACGCATTTTTTCTATCTAGCAAGGTGTTGTGTCTAGGAAAGCTGGGTGACCACGACTCCTACAATTGGCACACAGCTTTTCTAAGATAAGAAGACTGTGTGGCCATCCCTCCCTTCCCAACCTTTGCCTCCCCACCCCCACACTAAATCAGTTTCCTCTATTCCCCAATCCACACCTTCTGGCCCTCCCCCAACCTTTTAACCCTCAAATACCCCACCTCAAACCCCTATCCCCACCCCATTCTATCTCAACCACTCTAAACCCCCCTCCATATCCCGATTACACCCCATAAACAACATCAGTAACCCCTCTCTACACTCACACGACTCCGCCCATGCAACATACACCCAAACCCACTCATTCCTCTCTCCCACCCAGACACACACACCCACCCTTAAACCCATCCATACACACCCATATGTAACATAGAAGCTCTGAGGAAGTGCTGTACAGGCCATGAAACGCGTTATCACGTTACTCTGAAAAATTGGGGCTCATAACTTAAATATCTTTAAATGAAATAAAATTTTATTTTATCTACGTCAGTTTCTCTACGAGGATTATTACCAATAAACGAGCACCCGGTCCCTTATTTTTTGTGCTATTACCATACACACCCAACACACTAACCTCACCTCCCCCACAAACCCCAGACACACTCACTCCTCCTTCCTCACAAACCCAGACACATTCACCACCTCACCCACACACACCCCTTTTCCTCCATAAAGACTCCATCTCCTCCCCAAGCCACACACATACTCACCTCCACACTCACCCCTTTTCCTCCATACAGACTCCCCATCTCCTCCCAAGCACACTCACATACTCACCTCCACACATCACCCCCCTTTTCCTCCATATACAGACTCCCCATCTCCTCCCCAAGCTCACTCACGATACTCACACTCCACACTCACCCCTTTTCCTCCAAACACGGACCTCCCCATCTCCTTCCCCAAGCACACTCACATACTCCCTCTGTTCTGCGATTAGAGCTGCAAGCAGCCCTGAATTCTTCCAGATAGAGACGCTGCTGCTGCTGAGGCAGAGAGTGCAGATTTTTTGTTTGTTCCACCCGCGCTCTTCCCCCACCTCCCAGCAGAGCACCGGGGGCCCATAGCTCTGGTAGCCTCCTATGTAGGAAGCTATCAGAACAACACTGGCCACAGTCAGTGACTTCAGGGCAGCGTCTCCTGACGCTGGGGGGACTTGAAGATGCAAATCTTTTGATCACCACTCGTACATACCGTTCTACTGACAAGCAACCTGATAGACCCTAACTCCAAAAGAAGTCCCTAATGTGAAAATGGACATGGAAGAAATTGGGGCTTTCTTCAAGCCCCTGGTTTCCCTGTCTTTGCAATGCAACATCAGCCCACAATATGCATTATTTGGTGGCAATAGTCTGTCAAAGGGGGCCTCCCTCTCTATTTAGGCCACCTAGATCACTATGGAGTATAAGTGGCCAGGATCACATTAGCTTCCAGTTCATCATTGCATTACACAGGCTCCTGCTGCAGATGGAATCTGATAACAAATAACCAAAGACCACCATAACCAATATATTTCTCCTACAAAATATTACTTTAATTAATCAAGATAACAAATCAAAACAGAATATACATCAATCAAAAAGTCCAAAGTATCTAAGTCAAAATCAATGGCGAACCAACATGAACATCATAGAAAATGCAACCACACTAAAACCAAAGAGGGAGAAAAAGAAACAATATTCCCCAAAGACTCACCCAAAAAACGATTTGTTCTGCCTGAGTATCACAAGACATGTAACATTATATAAATAGCTCCATTGTGAGCTTGTTAATCCATCCCTTCATATCTTTTAGTGGTCAAATATATATCGTTATTACCAAAACTGATGCATGAACAGAGTTTGTTATTCTGCTTAAAATATTATCCCCTCCTAATCCTGATGAACCCATAGATTTGGGGGAAATGGCTCCTGGGAATAACCCCCATAAAAAAAAAAAAAACTTTTTTTGGGATGTTTGGGACCTTGGGGCATATAGTTTGTTTTTCTCCACTTTGGTTCCTTTCTTGATTAGGTATATCTCAGATGATTTTTGCAATAATCTATATATCCTTTGGGTCACCTAGGATTTTTACTTATATCCTTTGTGACCATTATGTTTTATATGTATACATTATTAAAATTATTATAAATTAATTAAAGGGGTTGTCTCACTCAAGGTTTGCTTTTTATATATTAAAGATCTTGCAAAAAACAAGTCCCTTTGAATGTGTGTCCATTAATAATGTCCTACCTATTCCTAATCTTCACCTCTTGTATGCTTTATCAGGTCGTTAGGTCACTATAGCTACAGACTTGTTCAATCTCTCCTGATAGGCTTCCAGCACTGTTGCTATAGCTTACAGACCTGGCTTCTTCTGCAGCCCAAGTGAAGAAAGTAAACACGCCCTGAAATCGAAAGTTAAACCAAGAAAACAGGACTGAGGTAAGATGAATGCACTTAGGAGAACAACCCCCTTTAAGTAATGTCTAATAGATCTCTGCAGAAGGACATAATATCACGACCAGCTGGCGGCAGGCTGATGTCAACTGGATATTTCCGTTTATATTTTTGGCAAGTTCGTCTTCTCGTATTTCTTATCTTTTACTTCTCCATATAATACCAATAGTAGAAAACTTCTTTTTTTAGAATTCACATTGTGCATTTTCTTTGTTTTATTCTTCTGAAAACTTAATGCATGAATTGACAATTGGAAGTTACCAAAGAGGTGTGACAGTGTCATCTGTCAGTCAGTCCAAGCATAGTTATTTTAGGAAGAGTAACATAGGAAAGCACAATGCACCAGCTCTAAGATCAAATGCTCCAGAATTCTCTTTTTTATTGTAAATACAAGTATTTCCCCAAAACAGACATATCAGGAGAGCTGGTGGTCCACTGTAAAGAAGATAACTGCAGAAAATTATACAAGTCATTGAAGTTTTATAACACATATCCCAGCAATCAAAAACCCAATTTACAAATATAACCCTTACTAGATATACATTAAAATACAAGAAAAAATTAACTCCCAATAATAAAAGATAAATTATAATCGACAATATTTATCCAAAGGTATTAAACGAAAAACCTCACAGTCGATGAATCACAGGCAGTCATCCAAGGAATGAAAAAAGAAGTCCTTGAAGGAAAAAATAGGGGTACAGAGAATACTATAACTCACCCTAATCCATCCCTACCATTAAGTGGGGACATCGCCCCACACACTTTAGTCCCTGAGGAACCCTTGTCATTTAAAAGGGGGAATCGTGTCGGGTTTAGAGGACATTTTTGTATTTGTAATAGTTCTATATTTTTTGTTTAGTGTTAGGTTGTTAGAGATTAATCCTTTAGTGCGGAGACCGCTCTTTTCTTCGGGGCGATGTCCCAGCTTTAAAGTAGGGATGTATTAGGATGAGTATCAGAGATAGCCTGTACCCCTATTTTTCTTCAAGGCTTCTTGTCTTCCTTGTGAAGCTGCTGTGATTCATCGAACTTGCGAGTTTTTTGAGTTTTTCGTTTATATCCCTTTGGAAAAATATAGTCGATTTATAAATTATCTTTATTTTGGGTTATTTTTTCTTGTATTTTAATGTAATATCAGTAAAGAGTTATATTTTTAATTGGGTTTTTGATGCCTGTGATATTGGTCCTCCTGTAAAGCTGACAATTTTTGTTTTCTCTCTTGCAGTACTATTATATTTTAAGAATCTATGCATTATAGTCGTATTTCAACCCAGTTCTGGGACTGTGGAAATGTTTAGAACTATTCGGTGTGTCCTGTTTTATAGAATCTCACCTATGGTAACCCTACCTCATATGTACATTCATATAGTGGTAACATTAGAGGTGGTAGGCTACCATTAGCGAAAGTTTTTTATGCTCCCTAAAAATCCCCTCGTTTCTCAAACAAGACCTAACACAATTAGCAGCCGAGCAATTACCACTCACCTTACTAATACGTCCTCCATAATTGAACACCTTTTAGATCTGAAAAGAAGTGGTTTGTTCACAGTGTGATACTCAATAAGGAAACATTAATAGCTTTTTTCCGTTCTGACGAATGCAAATGGTCTTTTTTTATTTCAGGAGCGTATTTAGAATAACAAGTAGGGGGAGCGATCCACTGGGTCCCCAGTGGTTCATCGAGATGATGGTGGGGCATGTTCTCTGCTTGTAAGCAATGCAACAGACGTCTGTCACTTATAACAGGGTCTCACATTTCCAGCAACATTTGGACGCATTACATTAAGTCCTTAAACAAAAATTCTGTACTTGCTGTTAAGTTGTGTGGGCAGTATACCTTGCTCCAGTAATAAAGTATTAGTTTTTGATTAGCCTAATTAGGATTTTTGGTAGAAGTGACAATTAAACCTGTTTGGAAATAATAATAATCATCATAAATGGTAGGAACATGAAACACAATCAAAAATTTACTATTAACCTTGAATACAGTGCTTGTTTTTTGCTATAAATTCTGATGGTCCTGTTGACCTGCAATTCCTGATGAATATTAAAAGGGACAGTAGTTGTACAAATAACTTACACTGTAAAACACAAATTCATCTGTGAGCCCCTGAAAACAATCTTAAGTAGGTCATGGATCCATGTGCTTCTTGTTCTTTCCATGTGATCTCGTGGTTAAGCTTGTCTGGTACCTGTTTTCCAGTCATTTGAATCCACCAATCTCCTCCAATTCTTAAAGGGATGTCTCGTCACAGTATTGTCCCAGAGCCTGGTCTTCACAGCCAGCTTCAGCTCTCACTTCCTGTCAGCAGGCTGTGGGTGGGTTTTATAACCAGTGATTGACATATCAGCTTTTGCTATTTCCAAGCTGACCTAATAGAGGACATTGCAATGGAATGTCCAAACAGCAGAGGCAGAACAACTACAAAGCTCTGAAAAAGGGTGAAGTTTGACAGTAAGAAAGATAAACAAGCTCTTGTTCTGCTGATAAGACAAAAGCAGGGATTGATGTCAACTTCTGGTCACTGCTACTAGGAGAACGAGAGGTGGTTGGATAACCTGGTAAGCATGTGGCAGACAAGCATGAGATAAGAAACGTATTTGCATAGCCAGGCCACAGGGACTATCACAGGCTCAAGAGAACCTTTTGTGCCTACCACTCTTGTTGTAGAAGTGGTCCAACCTCCACCCACTACCCACTCCCCGTAATAAGATCTATGACTCCTCCTCCTCTTTGAGGCTAAGTCCCTTCACCACCAGACAGAGCACAATTCTAATGATTAGCCATCAGGTTCCCATCATCGAAGCTTTCCATCCATGTTCGGCGTCCTTCTCGTGCCTTACTCGCATGCGTCCAGCCACTTCACTTCTCATCCTCAGAGTGGTCTCCCCTTTAGAAGCCTCCGTGCATACACTGCGTATGCATCCGACTATTCTTGATAGCTGATCAGTGACCAATCATTGCTTTGCTATTGAAACACTCAGTAGTAACACCCCCCAGCGCCATAAACAAAACACGCAACACAACATCCATAGAAGGCAGTATCTCCCCGCGATATTTCTCACATATTGATAACCAAGGTACAACTCTAAAAGTCTAGCAATGGAATAATTTTTGTGCATTCACTTATACAGCTTTTTCCAGAGCGCTTCTTCCTGGGTAAAGGAGAAGGGAATATAAGATACGAGTAGGTGACTCCTTCCAACATTTATGGTTCAGATATAGCCCATCTACACAAACATGCGACAACACCTGTCTACATTCCACAGGTACGTTTCGTTAGGAGTATTTTGCCCAGATATCCAAAAAAAGGGCAAATCTCAGGAGCTAAATAAAATAATCAGATGATAATAAATGCTGAAACTAGATGAAACAGCAAAGTAAAGGACTTCATTTAGTCCCCATGGTTGGACCGCATTTAATCGATATGTCCATTCTGTCTCCTTTTGAAGTAATTTTTTATCCACATCTCCCTTTCCTCATTGTATTCTAATTTGTTCAATGATATAAAATTTTAAATTTATACAATCAGCGCGCGAGGCGCGGAGTGGATTTTCCGGAACATGTCTGGCGATTGGAGTGTCACCCCCTGTTTCTGACATCTACCAAATTTTGCGTCTACTCTCCGTCTAGTTGTCCTCAAAAGTTTTGCCTAAAATTGTTTTTGACATGTTACATGAGCAAAAATATACTGTCCACCTTCTCGGGTCTAGACAAAGATAAAAATCCAGTATTTGTATATTTCTTTCGCCCCGGTTATTATTGGTTATTTTGAAACTTTGGTGGTATAAAATGTAGGTGGCAGCTATGCATCCACTGCATTTAAAGCATCTCCAAAGATTTGCGATCTAGACAGCTTCCCATCCCTTGTGTTAGAGTGATATATTGAACTTTTTACTTATCCTATCCCTCAGGGTACCTTCCTTTTCTATAATGGATCGATGGATTTTCTGGTAATACTGTTTTGAGAACTTGATCCAATAGTAGGATATTCCAAAGTCCCACCTTCGTAGACATTTCCCGATTACTTTGCAGTGGAGTGGACAACATAGGGTCCCCATGAAGTTTAGGAAATACTCACGTCATTTTTTTTCCATTTGTTATCCTCTAGGGGTCAAGTAAAGAGAATTGGTTTTTCTTTCACAAATGTACTTCCATAGGCCTTTCTTGAAAGTTGTTTTTCGGTATAGATGGCCCCCTCTCTAAAACTAATATTAGGGGCCCCCTTGGATAGTAGTGAAAATCGAATAAGTTAGAACAGTTTTGTCTAGTATTCTAAAATATTGACTCTTTGGGATCCCTCTCAGTTTTAAGACTTTCCGGTGGATTATGACTTTCCCAACTCAAGAGACTGGTTTGTTAGATGGAAAGTAATTTCGCAAGAGACATACCCCCCTACATCTTTACATATCGCAATCCAGAAACTATTGATCTCAACTTGTTTGATCTGGCGTAGTAAAATCACAGGCCTAAAATTGTTAGAATTTAACCCCCTCCTGACATAGGACATACCCATCGACGTCCTAAGCGGGAGATGTGTTCCCCTGCAAAATAGTACGAATGGACGTACCGATACATCCTGCAATTGTGCGGCTCACAAGCGAGCCCCACAGATCGGTGAGATGGGACCATCTATCACAATTTCCACGAGCTAAAGGTACAGACCAGAAGAAGGGAGCTCATCTCTTATGTAATTGGTGCAAACAGCGGCACCCATCAAGTTTGGGTACAGACTGGGAGTATGCAATAAACACAACCGGTCTGTCTGTGTCGTCACCATGCCAGCAATGCATGTGGAATTTGCTGTGTCAATAAGAATGACAGTCGCCCATGGAGACCAGTAATATAGCCACAATTGATTTTGTACTGATGCTCTATTGTATCAGAGAACCAAATCACTGATACAAAAAACCCCTGTGTGAAAAGTGAAAAAAAGTAAAAACTAAAAAAAAAAGAGTAAAACCATACAATAAAACACAAACAACGAAAAATAAAATCTCAAACAATGCCCTTTTCCCCCCTCTCCTTTACAATCGATTATCAAAAACATAATTATATTTTGGTGATTCGCCACCTATGTTTGTAATGGCCTTCCCTATAAATCTATTATGTTAGTTAAACCCGCATGGTTAGCAACATAAAAAAATTCCAGAATTGCGATTTCTGTTCAATGGCCGGCAGCACATAAAATGGTAATAAAATCGATCAACAAACTCATATAACACGCCATAGTTGTACCAAATAAAACATCGGTGATCATCTCACAAAAAAAGCCCCTAAATGGGCTCTGTATACATAAAGACAGTGATGGAATAACACAATAAAAACGTACTTTTTTTTATAAATGCGTATCAACATAAAAAAATTATATCTGAATTGTGGAACATCGCTGTAATGTCCTATGTCGATACCCACAGAGTAAAACTAACTTTGCCCACTATACTCTTCATGGTAAGCGCTGTTAGAAAGTAAAATTAAAAATCACAGCTATGTATTACAAATATTTATCTTTCACCCTTTCCTTACAAAAAATGGATTTAAAACCAAATCACAAAGCCTTGTCCCCCCAAAAAAAAGATACCTAATAAAAAACATTAACTCCATCCTGCAAAAATCAAGACCTTTAGCCCATCTCCATAACCCTAGAAAAATAAAAAAGTTATTGGGGCGTCTCTAAACTAATGGTGATTACAAAACACGTTTTTTCCTTTTTTGAATAGAAGTGCTATTTAATGTGTAAAAGCACTAAAACATAAAAAAAAATTACAAATTGGTTAACACACTGAAATCGTATCGACCTGCTTGATTAAAGCTAGATTAATTTCATGTCAGATAGAGAAAAAAAACATGCATATTGTTCTTTTTTATGTAGTGTATGTAAACTTCTGGTGTCAACTATATCAGTTTTTAAATGCATGACATTTTATGAAGTTTAAAATATGCAAATTTTTACAAATATTTCACGCTATTTGATATTTCTCAACTAAACACAAAAATACTACTAACTTAAAGCACAATGTGATACGAGAAAAACAATCACTTAATCACGTGAATAGTAAAAAGTTGTCAAAACATTTATTCCCAACTATTAAAGTGACACATGTCAATTAAAAAAAAATCAGGCTCCGTCATAAGGCGAAAATGGCCTGTGTGCAGTAAAGGTGTTAACTGCAATGATAAACTAAGTCAAATCCCTCAACAATTCAACCCTGCTACAGGAAGAACCGACTACAACAATAGATAACGTCCCCAATATAGTTGGTGTTGTACGTTAGGAGGTGCCTATCCCTCTCCAATTCACGATAACCGTCACTACTCACCAGCCCAGAAAGATTTGCATAAGTTTGGACACAGGGAATACCCATTAGGCTGTCGCCCTCATTAAGCTGGTGGTGTAGGTTGGGCCCAAAGATTAAATGAGTTGAGTGAGGATATACTGGGCGAGGGGGGCCAAGTTGTAGTACAAAATGGTTGTGGATGGTGCAGAGTATGATACTTCTTGTACTAAGAAACTGAAATGATATTAAGGCACCATCTATTAGGTATAATTGCTTAATACACCTCACCATTTTTTACACCCAGTATGGACGTTCTGATCAACTGTTTAGGCCTACAAGCCTTGAGCTCAAGTCTGTTGTGTCACAAATATATGAAAGGCAGGCTCTGCACAAAAATACTATAGTAATTATAATACTCGGCTCCCTCTGAAATTTGAGTCATACCCGACACTATAGAATGCCCTTTTCGGGGTTATAATTCATATATGTATTTAGGGATTAGTAAAAATTGTCACTGGTGGATCTTTTGGTAGTAGAGCTCCACTTTTTTTTTAAACCAGACCCTCTTCTACTGCCCATATTTTCTAGTTCTTCTAGGTATTGGTCTGTGGGATCTGAGACAAATGGCATAACCCTATCCTATCATTAAGACTGTCCCTTGCATATTGAGATGTATTGATCATGTTCCTATTAGTACGTATAGTTTCCCCCCTTAATCTGATGGTTTAAATTTAAAGTAATTGGAGTTTTTTTTTTCAAAGTGGAGTAATGCTTTCATCTACTTTGGACTTAAAGTGGTTTTGCCACGATGTAATGTTGACGTGTGATCCTCCAAAATGGGTTTTTAAATAACTTTTCTAAATATATGTGATTACAAAAATGCAGTCCTGAGAAGCTAACAGGCAGCCTACATGCCTTCAATCGTCTATTAGATACGGCCTGACAAGAAGCTGGACGGGCTTGCGCAGAGAGAGCTTCTTATCTGAAGAGAACCCTGAGCTGCAAAGTTTTTAAAAGGCAACCGTAGCAATATGATTTCTTTTGTATACAGAAATTAAACGTATTGATAGTGTTATTAGAGACCTGCTTTATCTGATGACCAGACAAAATTGAAAAAGCTTTCAAGCTGCAGTGTAAAAAAGTGTTCATCTTTTGTATATAGAAATCCACAAGTTAAAGTTTTGCTTATTCCAGTGAACATGTCACCTGGTGCAGCACTTATGCAGCTCGTTCTCTGGCAGTGTGCACTCTCTCTCTCTTTCTGCTCCCGTGATTTTTGTTTACATTAGCATCTTAGCAGATAAGGCTCCTGACAGTGCAGTCTGATGCCTGTCTGCTGTATTTAGAATCCACTCTTGTACCGTTATTATTCACTCTTAAGTTTTTGAGACGCCCCTTTGATTCCTCACTCATCCCGATCCCCCTCTCCCCTGCAGCTTCATGACCACGTGTTTTTATTTACATTCTGCCTGTACTAAGGAAGACCTACCTAAATGTCTCTTGGCAAATCCCGCTTTAAATTGTTTGTATTCTCACCCTTTGTCTCCTGAAAGTCATATCCAAGTCCTTTATCCACTAATTTAAAAAAACTCTCCAATAATGTATCAAGTTTGGGGGTGGCATTCCTAGTACATTTTAAATTTTTAGAATCAGAGTGTGGGCTTTCATTTGTATCACTCTTCATTCTCGTCAATAAGTTCTGCTAACACTTGAACTCTGGGTCCTTCCCCCCTTATTATTCCTAGTTGATCACACATCTGCAATTCCTTTAATCTGAATTTTTTGCCCATTTTAGGTTTCTCATAAATAATTTGGATTCTTTAACTCCAGAAAAAAGGTATTGTATCTCGTTTTGCTTATTTGATATCTGGACGAAACAGTCCTAACGAAACGTACTATTGGAATGTGGACAGTGTTTGTTTGCAATGTTTTGCTGATATCTGAACCAAAAATTGGAGGTGTCACCTCCCGTATCTTATTTGTCCCCTTTCCCTCGTCCCCCAGAAGAAATCCCTTTGAAAGCGTATATAGTGAAATAACAACAATATTATTCCCATTGTAGCCGTTTAAGAATATACCTAGGATAACAATAAGTGAGAAATAATGCGGATTATACTGCCTTCCAGGATGTTTGTGTTGCGAGTGTTTGCTATGAACGCTGGTGAATACTACAGAACGTTAGTAAGCACAAAGCAACACGATTGGTAACTAATTGGCCTATCAAAAAATAATTTGGACACATGCGCAGTATGCAATGGTAGCCGAACAGAGAACCTCTCTATGAGTAGAGAAGTATGAATGGCTGACGCTTGCGCAGTAAATAGAGAACATGCCGTAACACGGAGAGAAGCTCCGATGAAGGCGACCTTGAGGCTAAACCTTTAGAATTGCCCAGTGAGAAGGACTTAGTAGACAATAATGAAAACGAAGGGTTTTTCACCTGTCCTCTGGCATAAAAATTGCACCAAAAGTAAGCAGCTTAATGGCATAATCGCCAAACGAATGTGTTTATGCCATTGTTTGCAAGACTCAACACGTTTTTAAAAGCCCCTAATATGAGGGGGTGTTCTGGGGCATGGCGCAGCAGCACAATTGTAAAAATAGACACATATATGAATGTGTTCAGCAAAACTAGGCGCATGCTGCCAAACAGGCAGACCTATCCTCAAAGTGGACTGCCTGAGCCTGAGGAAAGTCGAAGTGGAGATAAAATTAGCTGTTAGGGCAAAAAAATGTCCAATTATTTTCTCAAATACACCATGCCATAATATAAAGTTAATTTATGATAATTATCAACTATATAAAATTAATTATTTTAAATTTCATAAAAAATGTATCATATATAAATTAATTTAAAAATATATAATATCCAAAAATAAAAAATAATCTTTATAAAATGTCGATTTAAAATTAATAGAACTCAACTAATTTACATTAAATAACTACTGATGTTCAGATTTTTTTAATTTTACTTTAAAATAAATTTTTGCTGCTCACAACCTTTAGCTACATACAACAAAGCCCAGCACAGCACAGGTATTGCTGGTACTTGTTGGTCCACCAACAAGACCACTACCAATTTTCTAATTCACTGACCATCTATCTAAATGACTTTTCTCTTATTTCCAGCCTATCAAAAGCCTTTATACATGTTTGGGTGCATTACTAATACGCCTAAGTTCCGTAATGTGCTAAACCACACGGATGATAAGCAATGAACTTATAGATGCTGTTTATATTCACATAAAAAACACTTATGATACATTCAAACAAACCGATAATTCACTTGAAGCGTTTCATTTCTTTCAATACATGTCTTCCCTTAGTCTCAAGATGAGGAGAGTCATAAGAATTTTTATAAAGGAGACGGTAAGGGAGGAGGTTGGACACTCACAAGAGTAAGCAAAGGAAGAATGTCCAGCTGTGCTTAAATACGATAATACTCCACAATTATATTTAACAACCTCTGTCTCTATAACACGTTTTGAAGGCCTCGGCAGGGAACACTATTTTGCACACCGCTATTCTTGCCATGCTAAACATACTATTAAAAAAATATTCCTGTTGTGAAATGCTGTCTATCCATACTCAACTGTTTCGGATAACGTCAGGATTTCTAAGGAAATGAAAAAAATTGAGGAGAGGCTTAGATAAGACAGTTATCCGAATGGAGCCTCAAACGTGTTAAAAACATACTTTAAAAAGGACACGAGATTAGTCTATAGCAAGACGCTCCCAATAGGGCTTCAGATTTTGCATTTAAGTCACCATTAGTTTTTTTCCACCTCGTATTCGGTGAGTTTTTCCCAGATCCGCCATTCTTAAAAATTTTTTGCCTTTGCTTACTTCTGATCCTCATTTAAACAATTGTTTTTCTGGGGGTTTTTAAAGATAGCAAAAAGAGCTCCCACTCTCAAACAATTACTGTCACCTAGTCTGTTTCCAAAGTCCGAGGTTTGGAACCCACCCTCCTTGGTTGCGACATGGTAGGATGTTTTAAGTGTGGAACACGGCCGTTGTATTTGTTGCGCATTCTGAGTCAGTGTTCCTTCTTTTCAATCCATCCAGACCAATAAAACTATACCATCAACAGTGATATCAACTGTAATACTAAGTATGTTCGTTTATCTTGTTCAAAGTTTTTGCATTGTCCGCATCCAATATATTTGCTGCAACGTCTTGCAAAGAAGGATCGTATCAGAAGACACTTATCCTGATGCCAAGGCCGCAATATGCATGGTCATCGCCGTTTCCCACATTGTAATTGTTCATCATGGCGGGAAATACTATACCCTTTGTGGCACTAGGTTTGAAAGGGTAATGTATCAGAGAGGGGAGGTGATCGTGAGACCGTAACTGTTAGATCGTGAATTCCTTTGGATCTTCTCTTCTAAAAACGAGAGTTCCATTTGGGTTTAAATAGCAGACAGGATATTAATTTTACATTATTAATAATGTTTGTATATTTACATATTCCTTATTAAAGTAATTCCTGCTGCTTTCCTTTTTTTTTTTTTTTTTTTTTTTTTTTTTTCTCCCTTCTTTGTATGTGCAATGTGTGTATATATTTTGTCTATTGCGGTTCCAAACGGCCATTGATTTGTAACAACCTTTAAATAACATAAATGTAATCATATAAATGAATTGTGTTTCGTTTTGATACACGATGCTAACGACGAAGGGCCGATATGCACAAGGCCTGAACGCGTTTAAGATGTACGCTGTTTTTCCTGGTTATTTTTACTTCCCTCCGAATTAAAATTGTGGATTATACGTATTAAGCAACTAGCTGGACATCTCTTCCTTTGCAACTGAGTATATATCGACATGAGCCGTGCGGTCCGTGCCTGGCTTCATTTCGCAATCGTTGAGCTTGGATGGTTATGAACTTTAACATCTACTTGTGGTATGGCCCGATACAGTACAGACCAAAAGTTTGGACACACTTCTCATTCCAAGAGTTTCTGTATTTTTCATAGCTATAAAAATGTAGATTTCACATAGAAGGCATCAGAACTATGAATTAACACATTGGAATTATATACTTAACAAAAAGTGTGAAAAAACTGTAAATATGTCTTTATATTCTAGGTTCTTCAAAGTGGCCAACCTTATTGCTTTGAAAACTGCTTTTTGCACACTCTTGCATCTCTTGAATGAGCTTCAAGAGGTAGTCACCTTAAATGGTTTTCACTTAACCACAGGTGTGGCCCTGTCAGGTTTTAATAAGAGGGATTTCTTAGCCTTATAAAATGGGCTGGGAACCATCAGTTGTGTTTTCCGAAGTCAGGTGGATACGAACCAGCTGATAGTCCTACTGAATGGACTGTTAAATTTGTATTATGGCAGAAAAAAGCAGCTAAGTAAAGAAAAACGAGCGCATCATTACTTTAAGAAATGTAGGTCAGTCCAGCCCAAAAAATTGGGGAAACTTAGAAAGTGCAGGTGCAAAAACCATCAAGTGCACAAGGCCACACATAGGAATCGCCCCAGGAAAGGGGCATACCAAGACTCACCTCTTGCTGTTGGAAGGATACGTTTCATCCAGTCACCATCCACAAAATCGCAGGTTTGACAGCAGTCTCAGATAGAGACCAGCTCAATGTCACACAGAGTTCTAGCAGCAGACCATCTCTATAACAACAGTTAAGGAGAGACTGTGTGCAGCAGGCCTTCATGGTAAAATAGCTGCTAGGAAACCACTGCTAAGGACAGGCAATAAGCACAAGAACTTGTTTGGGCTAAAGAACACAAGGAATGGACATTAGAACAGGGGAAAATCTGTGCTTTTGTCAGATGAGTCCATATTTAGATCTTGGTTCCAACCAACGTGTCCTTTGTGCCGACGTAATAAAGGGAAACAAATGGACGTCTACATGCCAGGTTCCCAGCATGAAAGCATGGCGCAGGAGGTGTGATGGTGTGGGGGTGCTTTGCAGGTGACACTAGCGATACTGTTGTGGATTTATTCAAAATTGTGGTTACCACATGCATCTTGCACGGCATGCTATTCCATTCGGTTTTCTTTTAGTTGGACCATCATTTATTTTTAACAGGAAAATATACCCCAAAAACACCTCCAACTGTGTAATGGCTATTTGATCAAGAAGGAGAGTGATGGGTCTAACGCCAGATGACCTTGCCTCCACAGTCACCAGTACCTGATCCCAATCGAGATGGTTCGGGATAGCCTGACCCGCAAGTGAAGCAAAAGGGCCAACAAGTCTAAGCACTCTCTGGGAACTCCGTCATCAAGACTGGTTGGAAGACCATTTCAGGTGACTACCTCTTGAAGCTCATCAAGAGAAATGCCAAGAGTGTGCAAAGCAGTAATCAAAGCAAGGTGGACTACTTTGCAAGAGCCTAAGAATATAAGAACATATTTTCAGTTTTTCACACTTTTTTGTTAAGTATATAATTCCACATGTGGTTAATTCATAGTTTTGATGCCTTCAGTGTGAATCTACAATTTTTATAGTCATGAAAATATAGAAAACCCTTGGAATGAGTAGGTGTGTCCAAACTGCCCCGACGCGTTTCCCCCCTCCTATCACACCGAGGAGTTCCTCAGGGGGTCCAGTATAGTTGTATCTCTTGTTGGATAGTATTCATAGTTGTAAGATGATATCGATAATTGCGATGGCTGCTCTGATATGTGCACATCGTTGTGATAGGAGGGGGGCAGATGTTTAAGGTCGTATAAAGGATTGTCTACCCTTTATGTTTATCTATCTTAGGGGTAGACCCTAAGGGTCCTATAAATGTTTGTCTTTTATAAGTCATACTAGCTTAGAGGTGGATTTTTTCAGGTCAATCCATGTCTTTTCATCCTCAGTTTGTCTAGCTCACTAGTTATGGGGTAATGTTGTATAAAGACATACACACATAAAGAGTCACTACAGGACCCTATTGTATATATTGTATATATACAATATAAATATAGCCCTGTGAACTGACCTATATGACCATATCAGGAGAAAATGTTATCTCCTCTTAAGAGTACATAAGTTTCTCTGCTTACCGACCACCTCTCTATTCTGTCTCTTGTCTGATTGCTCCACAAGCTACCGTGGTGAGTCACTCCCTGCATAGTCTTATCTTAAACTTTAGAGATCTTTAGCCTTGTGTATTACAAATTAAATCTCCTGCAGTCATATCACTATAACAGGAATAGCTAGGAATAGCAGTACTGATATGTCAATCACTGCTATAAACCCACCCACAGCCCAACCATGAAGTTTTAGTCTAAAGTTGCATGTGGCTCTGTGAAACTGCATGGTGAGAAAACTATTAAAGGCTAAGCTTTTATTTTCCCTACTCTAACTGGTTGCTATGCACAGGATTGTTTTTGATAAATGAGGCCTATTATTGTTTGCATCCTAAAGCTTATATTTCCCACTCCATATAGTTTGCTTTAATGCATCCAGTCTAAGAACTCCTTACTGCTAAATGCACTGGACCGTTCTATCTAAACTGATCTATTTTAGCAAACTATCAGATTGGGAGAGAAAATTCTTCAGCTGATATAATTTGCTTACCGAAAGTAGACGGGATACAATCTGAATTGCAATATAGTACACACGCAAGATGTTATAGGAGGAGTAATATATCTGGCTCCTAAGACCGCTCCATACTCTCCGACAACGACATGAGAACATATGAGAACATATTATCATTAGAATGTCAGTGACGTGATGGCTAAAAAATAAAGTAAAGAAAAAAAGTAAATATAGACATGAAAATTTTTAAAAATTCAAAGCACCCTGTATCATACAGAGAAGAAGACACATGACAGACAGAAAGTGATGTAGGGTTGAGCTGTAAACGGTGTAGTGAAAGCAAGTGATCAGTGTAGTGATGGCCGAATTTCTCAAAAATTCGATTCGGATACACTCCCGACCGTTACGTTTCGCCGAATTTTTCCGACCAAAATCGTTTTTCGTTCCGAATTACTTCGGCACGAATCGCGTTAAAAAAACAGCTATTCCTTCCAGGCTGCCCAAGCCTGCATGGTGGCTGTAGAACGTTTGTGCCATCTAAATATGCATAGGGAGCTTTGGTTTGGTCTCATACAATGTTTGTGTTTTAGTATGACACGCACATTACTGCCGGCCGCTCTTAGAATCCCGCTTCAACTATAAAAAGCCCTGGCACTTATGGGGGCAAAACTGACCCAAAAAACTGAAGCAGAACGTAGCCTGATAAAGTACATGGCAGCAAAATCTGGAAAAAAACAAA